>OX388309.1:19411070-19550747 GCA_947579605.1 Athripsodes cinereus
GATCACACAGTCATTCATAATATGCGATACTCCCCGCATACTGGATTTAATGTTGTGTCGGCCATTCTGCGAGATGGTCCTGAAGAAGCACATGTGTACACAATGCAGAAACACAACACCTATTCTGCAAATCCAATCTGCATATTCCGGTGACGGGCCATGTCTCGTCCCACATGCAAAGGTAAGAGCCAAGTCTCTGCCCGACTGTACGCAGTGAAATGGAGTAAAACCTTCACCTCATACTATCTCCTGCGTAAAATCAAGTGATCTTTCATCAATGGAATGCATGTTGCACATGCATTTCCGATGAAAATTTGATCACACAGTCATTCATAATATGCGATACTCCCCGCATACTGGATTTAATGTTGTGTCGGCCATTCTGCGAGATGGTCCTGAAGAAGCACATGTATACACAATGCAGAAACACAACACCTATTCTGCAAATCCAATCTGCATATTCCGGTGACGGGCCATGTCTCGTCCCACATGCAAAGGTAAGAGCCAAGTCTCTGCCCGACTGTACGCAGTGAAATGGAGTAAAACCTTCACCTCATACTATCTCCTGCGTAAAATCAAGTGATCTTTCATCAATGGAATGCATGTTGCACATGCATTTCCGATGAAAATTTGATCACACAGTCATTCATAATATGCGATACTCCCCGCATACTGGATTTAATGTTGTGTCGGCCATTCTGCGAGATGGTCCTGAAGAAGCACATGTATACACAATGCAGAAACACAACACCTATTCTGCAAATCCAATCTGCATATTCCGGTGACGGGCCATGTCTCGTCCCACATGCAAAGGTAAGAGCCAAGTCTCTGCCCGACTGTACGCAGTGAAATGGAGTAAAACCTTCACCTCATACTATCTCCTGCGTAAAATCAAGTGATCTTTCATCAATGGAATGCATGTTGCACATGCATTTCCGATGAAAATTTGATCACACAGTCATTCATAATATGCGATACTCCCCGCATACTGGATTTAATGTTGTGTCGGCCATTCTGCGAGATGGTCCTGAAGAAGCACATGTATACACAATGCAGAAACACAACACCTATTCTGCAAATCCAATCTGCATATTCCGGTGACGGGCCATGTCTCGTCCCACATGCAAAGGTAAGAGCCAAGTCTCTGCCCGACTGTACGCAGTGAAATGGAGTAAAACCTTCACCTCATACTATCTCCTGCGTAAAATCAAGTGATCTTTCATCAATGGAATGCATGTTGCACATGCATTTCCGATGAAAATTTGATCACACAGTCATTCATAATATGCGATACTCCCCGCATACTGGATTTAATGTTGTGTCGGCCATTCTGCGAGATGGTCCTGAAGAAGCACATGTATACACAATGCAGAAACACAACACCTATTCTGCAAATCCAATCTGCATATTCCGGTGACGGGCCATGTCTCGTCCCACATGCAAAGGTAAGAGCCAAGTCTCTGCCCGACTGTACGTAGTGAAATGGAGTAAAACCTTCACCTCATACTATCTCCTGCGTAAAATCAAGTGATCTTTCATCAATGGAATGCATGTTGCACATGCATTTCCGATGAAAATTTGATCACACAGTCATTCATAATATGCGATACTCCCCGCATACTGGATTTAATGTTGTGTCGGCCATTCTGCGAGATGGTCCTGAAGAAGCACATGTATACACAATGCAGAAACACAACACCTATTCTGCAAATCCAATCTGCATATTCCGGTGACGGGCCATGTCTCGTCCCACATGCAAAGGTAAGAGCCAAGTCTCTGCCCGACTGTACGCAGTGAAATGGAGTAAAACCTTCACCTCATACTATCTCCTGCGTAAAATCAAGTGATCTTTCATCAATGGAATGCATGTTGCACATGCATTTCCGATGAAAATTTGATCACACAGTCATTCATAATATGCGATACTCCCCGCATACTGGATTTAATGTTGTGTCGGCCATTCTGCGAGATGGTCCTGAAGAAGCACATGTATACACAATGCAGAAACACAACACCTATTCTGCAAATCCAATCTGCATATTCCGGTGACGGGCCATGTCTCGTCCCACATGCAAAGGTAAGAGCCAAGTCTCTGCCCGACTGTACGCAGTGAAATGGAGTAAAACCTTCACCTCATACTATCTCCTGCGTAAAATCAAGTGATCTTTCATCAATGGAATGCATGTTGCACATGCATTTCCGATGAAAATTTGATCACACAGTCATTCATAATATGCGATACTCCCCGCATACTGGATTTAATGTTGTGTCGGCCATTCTGCGAGATGGTCCTGAAGAAGCACATGTATACACAATGCAGAAACACAACACCTATTCTGCAAATCCAATCTGCATATTCCGGTGACGGGCCATGTCTCGTCCCACATGCAAAGGTAAGAGCCAAGTCTCTGCCCGACTGTACGCAGTGAAATGGAGTAAAACCTTCACCTCATACTATCTCCTGCGTAAAATCAAGTGATCTTTCATCAATGGAATGCATGTTGCACATGCATTTCCGATGAAAATTTGATCACACAGTCATTCATAATATGCGATACTCCCCGCATACTGGATTTAATTTTGTGTCGGCCATTCTGCGAGATGGTCCTGAAGAAGCACATGTATACACAATGCAGAAACACAACACCTATTCTGCAAATCCAATCTGCATATTCCGGTGACGGGCCATGTCTCGTCCCACATGCAAAGGTAAGAGCCAAGTCTCTGCCCGACTGTACGCAGTGAAATGGAGTAAAACCTTCACCTCATACTATCTCCTGCGTAAAATCAAGTGATCTTTCATCAATGGAATGCATGTTGCACATGCATTTCCGATGAAAATTTGATCACACAGTCATTCATATATATATATATATATACCCTATCTCAAATTAGAAAATAGATTTATGAATAACTGTATGTTGGAGGTAAACTAAACAATGTTTGATTTTAATAGTTTAATAAAAGTTTCTTGGTAAAAATGAATATTTTTTTTAATGTAATAATATTTATTTTTCATTTATAAAGGTGGCTACATATTATTATCGTGCAAAGTTGTCAATTTTTTTAATTACAATCTTTAAATATTCACAATAATTTATTATGTAGATTGTAAATAAAAAAATGACAACTTTGCATGATAGTATGTAGCCAACTTTATAAGTGAAATAAAAATATTCTTACATCAAAAAAATATTTATTATTACCAAGAAACTTAAAGTTTTTTATAAAGACGATAACATATTGAATTAAGATATGGCTATCTCATTATAAGCATATTGAAATTTCATTCTGAGAAACATAATTCTTCGAATGAGAAAATATTTTATTGTTCTGAGAATTCTAAATATTTTATGAAGTAAAAGGATTCTTAGTTAAAGAAAATAGTTACTTGTTCTGAGAGTTAAAATTCTTTCATGAAGATAATGTATTCTTTATATTGAAAAAATAGTAGCTTGTTTTGAGAAATTTCATTTCTTCCACTAAAAAAAATGTCTTCTTGGGTTGAGAATATGATGTTTACTCGTTTTGAGAATTTTAATTTCTTGAACGAAAATTTGTTTCCTAATTTTTGAGAATTTTAACTCTTCTATAACGATATATCCTCTTGAATTAAGAAAAAAATACTTGTTTTAAGAATTACAATTTTTGCACGAAGATAAAAATCTTCTTTGATTGAGAAAATAATTTTTTCGTTATATATAAAAATTTAGTTTCTTAACTCAAAGCAAATCCTCTTGACCCAATATATTTTTTCTTTCTGTGTATATATATATATATTGACAATTTGTAAAGCGCCGTTTACTCATAACATGACCTCAAGGGCGCCGTATACCACGTCCATCACCCGAAACTCCCAGCAAAAAGGCGCGTCTCCAGCCTTTTTCTAAAGCTTTCTCCATTCACTTCCTCTAGCAGAGGCAGCTTGTTCTAGCATTTAGGACCCGCAACACTGTATGCTGTATATTTCGGAACTTGAACTCACCATTGGTTCTTCAATGTGAAAAATTCTATAGAAAAAAAATCTGTTTTTGAATGAAATTTATCCAAAGTCAAACCATGCAAAGAAAAAATATTCTACTAATATCACTTTACAAGATAAAGCTTCAAGACTTATAGAATAAAGTAAAACTTCTAAAATTAAAATTAAAAAGATATTCTTTTAAAATAATAATTGTGATTGGTGTTAGTTGGTTTGCGTTAGTTGCTGACATAAAGTGTTAAGTTATTTTTGTTATTTTAAAGATCAAAAGGAAAAAACCACAGATTTGACATTCAATTCAAACTGCAAGTAGGTATACATTTTATTTCATGGCATGATGATAGAATTCACTACGGGCTATACAAATGTGTAATATTCGATTACCATAATAGCGATAATAGCTATAAATAATTAATATTGAAATTATTAAGACGCAATAATAAATACATTTATTATTCAGTTCCACATCGAATCAATAAATTGTCGGTTCATTATACTCGTACATTCTAGAACAATAATAATTCTATATACAGTAACTGCTACCGATTTGTGCTGCCATGAATTTACATGTCATACCTTATATAAATATTTACTAAAATACACAATAATTTACCATGTTGCTATTTACAAGGATTAAGTTTTATTGCTTTCATTTAAATTTGTTGAAAGGTACTGCAGAACTTTGTATATAATATTCAGGTAATATCCAAAAAGATCGCAACCACAGAGCATAGTTTCAGATCATGACCGTAGTGGGATAGTGCGGTAAATACTACATAGTCTGTAACCATACTACAACTACTGTAGTTTCTATAGTTTAATATTATATTCTATTCTCGCCATACACCCAAGTCCTAACTTAATAATATCATACAGTAAACACAAAGTGAGATCGCATTTAAATATCCATTATTTATTTTTACGCTGTTATAGTTTTCCATGTTGAATCTGTTTCAATTTGATAAAATACCTACTTCCTTCTCACGGAAGTAAAGGAGTGATATTGTTTTTATGTTTTAGAATGACCTACATCACAATGTTATAAGGTAGGTACCTACCAAATCTTTTGTACATGGCATTTCAGTTAGGTACCTAAGTGTAGAAATCTATTTTACATTATTTTAATGCGGCACTTTTGACGTTCACAATATCAGAGGCAAACTTGATATACTCGTATATTTTTTTTTAATAGGCGCCCTTCCAATCCGTCTACATTTTTAAGCCGCCTTCTAGGATTTACCTTGATTTTTAATTCTGACATTAACTTAGTCACGTTTGCTTGATTCATTCTGAATTATCAAATAATATAAATATTTGCCGTACAACAGTAACTTTTAGAAAACAGAGAATAATAAAATTATCCTTCGGCTTAATATAGGTTAGGAAGACTCGTATATTACATACTGACAAAAAACATACATATTGACAAATCGCACAGATCGAGCTAATCACAAACTAAGGATCTTTATATGGATACTACGGGACGACATATTTATGCAATGCACCAACACACCCTGGATTTGTTTAATCTGTTATTAATTTTGTCATTGATGTCAATTAAATACATGTGTTTTATACATTTTGTAAAAAAAATGTTTAAAGTATTTGTTACATTAAAAATGATTATTTAACGAACTTGTGATGAAAAAGAACGAAATACTAACGACAAATAAATATTACGATTTGGTACTTAAATTTGAAAAATGTACTCTCAAAATAGGCCCCATGTAGTTATTTTAAGGCTAAATAGCAATACAAGGCTTTTTAATAATATGTTCAAACGATCTTTGAAGGCACTACATTTGAGAGATAATTGAGATGCCACAACACTAGATCAAAAGTCTTTGAGATCCATGGCAAAATGCTCTACAAAATATTATAACTGCTCAGGCATCATTATTTGATAAATCGTGTATTTATTTGAAACGTGCATTTTTTATATGCACATTGCGACATCACACGAAAAACATGAACTAAATGTAAAAGTTTTAAAAATTAAATGTAAGAGGAATTTCGTCGTGAAAGACACACGTTCTTTATGACTACGGACCTGCTATTGTTATATATTTAAGTCATATCACTTACAGAGTAGCATGTCTGAATATATTAGAACAGTGTTATTTCTGCTACAAAGAATTTTTCACAAATATGCACAAAGCGTAGCCGGTGAAGGTATCAAAATATAAATAATAAATAGCTTTACTTCCTTCTCCATATATATCTATGTTTGTGCTGTGTTCTAACTGCATCTTTGCATGAAATGAAAATATACATTGTTCCACTACACCTTTTAGCTTAATAGATACAAAATATGGAAGGACATGGAACTAAATAATAAATTCTGGATATATTATCTGTTGCTTTAGAATAAGTACTTGGGAAACTAAACAAAACTCGACAAACTTTTTAGTAAGAGAAGAAGCTAACATAAAAATAACATAAGTTCATAATTCAAATATAAATTATGGAAGCTTTTTGTTTTCTACACATATTCAATTCCAATATGTTTATTTCATCCGTCAGAGAAATTCAATTTTAAAAGTAACAAAAATATTGCGTAAATTATTTAGAATAATACTTTAATTTCATGTGATCCAATTAAGAACTGCTCAAAATAGAAAGATTTGGATATATGTATTATTTTGGAGGGCATGAGTTGTTCTACAATCGGAAGAGAGTAAGTAAACCTATTTAATATACATTGGTAGTAGAATAAAAGATTCCCACGACGGTGGTTATGGTCAGCCGGTCCTTCAGGGCTGCCGAGTGAGGATAATTTGAATTTGAATATGCAGACAAATAACGAGATATCCGGGTGTGAGACGGGTCTCTCCTCAATACACTAGTACGAATAGGTTACATGATAACATCTAAAATTCTGTTGTAGTATTTTGTTCAAGTCAAAGATTAACAATTATTACTGAGATTATCGACCTTCGGTTGAGTCACAAGAATTTCGACATTTTCTCAGATATATCTAATTATCACGATGTATTTTGGTGACATCACTAAAAGTCACGACTTATTTTTCACGTAGTTGATGATAAAGTCAGGGTTTAAAATTCGCAGGCATAAAATACTCCTATTAATTCTATTGTAGTCAAATTACAGTGTTTTATAATTGTACGATTCGCATATGAAATTGAGCCAATCCAAAACTGGAATTACAATTTCATCTGTTTTTGAAAGATAAATATGTAACAGTTTTGAGACATGTTGATTGTATATAAATCTCGACCCATTTCATAATTATTGCCGTTATTACACTCGTCAATAGCAACGGTCTGCTGAAATTGGTCGCGATCTATATACAATCAAGTAACAAAAGTGCATTGTTGAATACATATTTGAAAACATTCAAAATAGAATTTTTAAATTAAAATGTAGAAATATTCTTTGTACTTATAGAGTTATATAAAACTATTTTCCAAAACAGTCGAGTCCTAAGCAATTCATATAAGAAAGAATGAATCTTGAAGTTAGCATTGAAAACAATCAATATTCAGTTTTGTGCTCTACTGACATTTTAAAACCAATGGATATGATCCAAAGCCACTCAATTATTATCTTTAATATCGGCACGATCTCTATGTTTATAGACAATCTGTTCATAAATTAAAAGAGAAACCTCAATTCAAACTGCTGATGGAAAAATTTAGCTGCTTGGGATCGAAAGTGAATAAATCCAAAAGCTATTAGTTTAACTAAATATCCAATAATATTATTATTCGTATTGAGCTTTATATAAATGCATTTACAAAAAAAGTAACACAAGTAATTATGTATGGAAAACATTTAACTACAAATGGATTTGTCCACTTTTGATACTAAACCACACAATTGAGATATCTACGAGAGCTCAATTCACGTATCTACTAACATTGAATGTCGTTTATGTGTTTCGTAGTACGTGACAGTACAAACTTTTTATACTCATTAAAATAAATTATAATTATTACATCTGTAAACAAATTGATGTTGTTTTTCAATCATGTAAGTGTTTTTACCTAAACCATATTTAACATTTAACATTTTGTATAAAAGAAACTATGGAATTTCGTTATATTAAAAAAAAAGCACGTACCTACTAGAATAACAAAGGTTGTATCATAACGTCAATCAAGAAAATATCATGCCCCGGAGTAATATTGTGAGTTGATATAACGTAAAGAAATAATTTTTTGAACAATTGTGAGGCAAATAATACAATTTTCTAAGCCGTACACCAAAGGGGATTGTATGTAACGAGGCAGAAAAACGTAAACTAGAATAATCCACATTGACGTGAAGATAAGTCTAAGATAAAAAAAAAAATAAAGGTTAAAATGATAAAGGTGGAGGTAGAACCACTTCAATTTTATTATATTATTTCAGTTACATATGTGAACGTACTATAAAATACTAAATGTTGTTATATGCAGTAATATTATTGTTATGTTGTTATTATTTAAGTAACCGCTGCAAAATTACAATGAAATTATTTGCTCAATAAAAACCTTGTCCCAATTCTAGGGTCGACTTTCGTTTCGCCAACTGCATTCGTACAACAAGACTGTTGAATCAACACTAATAACATCAACATTATTGTATGTGGTGTCTGGTCTGTTGTTTTTACTAAATACCATTTCTTTGTCTTGTATATCCAATATAATCCGAACACAAAATGCGTCTGACAAGGAAATGGGGTGATTAGGAAATAATTTAATTTAAGCACCAAAATGTATAGACCATTACTTTATTACATTAAATAGATGATAGATGCTATACCCAGGTGCCGGCAAACTCCCCTTTCACGGCACAAGCTTTTAGCTTAGTGTGAAAGGTGTATAAGGTTGTATTTGGGTTTATAACAAACCCCAGATATATCTTTTAAAAAAAAAAAAAACCTACACTATTGACATTCATCAATGACTATTTAATAATTAAGTACATAATTATAATGCAATGCGAAATTATTAATTAAAAAATACATCTATGAATAATTTAACATTCAATGAGATAACTAACTTTATTTTTTACACCTTCTTTTACCTCATTATTCATCGCAAAAAAATGGGTGAATTATTCATCGATCCAAAAATATATAAAAAAAATTGATAATATTCACCAAATACAGCGATGACAAAAAACTTTGATATAACAAGCGTGAGAAATGAAATCACAATAGGAGTCCCTCAGGGATCTATACTGGGGCCGTTATTTTATATGATGTACATAAATGATCTACAATACATAGGACTGACTGGAAAATACTTCATTTACGCAGATGACACATTGTTGATATACAGTGGAACAGATGAGAACACCCTAAAGAACACAATAAACAATGATTTGAAGATCTTCACGAACTGGCTCAATAATGGATCTCTAACTATAAATGTGGACAAAACTAAATACATGATAATAAAACAGAAAAATAAAGCACCCATTAATCCTAGTTTAATGATAAACGATCTACCTATACAGCGGAGTACATGTGTCAAATACTTGGGTCTGGAATTAGATGACAAACTAACATGGAACGAACATGTCAAAACAATCATCAAAAAACTCGCACCAATGGTAGGAATTATGAGGAGAGCGGAAGTATTTAATAAAAGCACTAAGAAAATTATCTACAATTCATTTATATTACCACACATAATGTATGGAATTATAATTTGGTCCCAGTCCAGTATGCAACTGCGTGGTATCGTTCACAGAATGATGAACAAGGCGCTAAAAGTAGTGTTTGACCTTGACAGATATACTAGGACTGATGAAGTCTATAAGATTACACAAATGCTGAACCTCGATGAGTTGGTATGCATGGAAAGGGCGAAAGCTATATATAAAGCAAAAAATGGTCTAATTAAAACGAACATGCTTATACTAAGAAACAGTGATATACATAACAGATATACCAGAACCAGAAACAATTTAAGAAACGTGTACCCAAGGACTGACAAAGAAAGAAAAGGATTTTATTATGAAGCTGTAAGAATTTTTAATGATCTACCGGAAGTGCTGAAGAATGTAAATAGTTATTATACCTTCAAGAGGCAATTGAAAAAACGTACATTAGAAAGAAGAGATATTAGTTTTTGATTGCCGGATTTTTGTTTTTTCTTTTCTAATTTTAATGTATTGTGTTAAAACAAGAGGTAAATTATGTGCTTTATAGAAGACAAATTCATTTGAAGATCTTCTAGCCCCTAATACCAGCTCTATGGTGCTGTCTGGGGCCAGATTTTGTTGTTTTTTGTATATTTTCATTTTTGTGTTTTATAATTGAATTGTTGTCCTATATATACTTATATACTTATAAATAAAAATAAAATATCAAAAAAAAAAAAAAAAAAAAAACATGTTTGAATTCAACTAAGACGCGAATATGAAAGTTAAAAGCATCATCTCGATTTAATAATTTGTAACATCTTTCAATTTCAAAGCACAAATTCGTTCATTTTCACACATAATAGATTATCTGATGAATGCATCTATTTCATTTGAAAGCGAAAATATCTGAATAAAACTATTATAAAATTAAAATAAAAAATAATTTAAATACTGTTTCTGAATCGCAATATGATAAAAAGAACTGTAACAAAATAATATCAGTGATGAATGCAACTTAAAGAAAAATTGGCAAGGATCCACACATGCGATATAATATACAATAATTACTGCTATGTCCAGCCGTAATTGAACTGGAAGAAATATAACACTTACATACGTGAATGCATGTACTAGTTTCAAATTAGTAATTTCTACTTATACACACGAATTCAAAAGTATCTAATGTAGCAAAAGGTGGTTAATGTGTTATTAATTGATAACACTTATTGCATAATACCATTTCCTCAGTCTACTGAGTATCCAGCACATCATAAAATACACATTTTTTCGTATCACTTAGATATTTATATCCGTGAACATCGTTTAATTAATACAGCAAAGAAACACTTAAACGTATAGATAGATTGTAGTGTACCTACGTGAATTTATCTTCAACGCTACAGGCATGAATTTTGATATTAATTCGATGGCTCACGATTTACATTGTGTAATAATGTGATAGTGGCTGTACATATAGCGAGATAATGAAAGTGAAAGAGGAAAATTGGTTCATTGTCAGCATGACGGACGAGTGAATGATAAAAAAAAATAGAGTAAAGACTGCTTTGTCTGAGTACTTGTAAATTATTAGGCTCAGCGTCAAGACCTGATTGGCCTTGTGATTGCTCCAATTACATATTTGAAAAATAAAAAAAACTGGCATTCAACAAATGAAGCTGATAAACAATATAGCTTTTATTAAATAAAAAGATTAAACGAAACAACGTGTACCTTTGTAAAATTTTAACTTTCTTAGTTTTGTCGGTTAACCTCAATAGACGATTCAATATCAACGATGAATGAGATTTTTCTTCCTTCAAAAAACCATTAATTTTAATTTATTTAACAGTTTTAATTAAATTTTGACATTTTTTTTTTATTTTTCCAATATTATTTAATGATATGCAAAATGTGATCTAACATTTATTGTTCCTCTTATGAACTCAAGGAATTAGATGATCCGGTACAATAATATTTAGATCAATTTTATATAAATGTTGTGGAAGGCAGGGTGTATTGTTGCATACAGTCGTAATGAAAGTGAATGTGAAAGAACACATTTTAAACAACCTATTTAGAATATGGCTAAATCACTATTATCACTCTTACGACGCTTACCTTTTGAAGTAAACAGAAAGGATCGAGCACGACATACCTACTATTATCCTTTCTATACATAGTTTACAATAAAATACAAGAAATTAATTACCTAGATGAATTATTATTATGTTATTGTTTTAGTAGTTCGTTGATACTTTGAAAGAGAATTTTGTGATTTTTTTATGTAATGTTTTGGATTAATTAATGATTTTATGTAAAAGACATGAGCCGTTTATATGATTAAAAATAATACACTGCCAGTTTTATTGAAAATTTATAAATATTTATTTATTTATACTTTTTCATATTATTACTTTATTTCTCATTGCACGTTATGGAATTAAAACGATAGCAGAATTGTTATAAAAGAAGTGGAAAATAAGCTAAGAAATCATGCAAATGTATATCTACCGTTACCTACTCCATAACACCCACGTAGAGTTTCGTCACACAGTACATAATACTGTAATAATTTATAGTCATAGTATAGTGTATCTCATATCTAATATCGTCATCATTCACCTTGACCTTCTTTTAAACATTCAAATTTCGATTTCCATTTTCATAACGGCAATTATATAAACTAATTGCCCGCGAGATAAATCATGTTAATTTGGCAATAGTGATAATTGTCAAAATATTATGATAAAAATATTTTTACAAACACATTTTTCATTTACGTAAATTTAACACATGAAACTACCATATAAGGCTTAGAGAAGACAACGTTACCTTATTCGGTAGTGCTCCGGACGGGACTTGAACCCGTATACCTAACTTTGTCGCGAGGAGTGCTTTGTCCAATTAAGCTACCGAATACCAATACTGACTTGCCGAAGGAATTAGACAAAACACTCCTCGCGACAAGGAATGCAGGCTTATATACCGTCCGGGGCACTAAGGTGAAGTTGTCTTTTCTAAGCCTTATATGGTAGTTTCGTGTGTTAAATTCATATATATGTCCTCATACAATGGTTAATAATTGTAAAAATAGCATCGGTAAACACATTTTTCATTTGCTTATTGCAGTGTAGGTATATGAAACAGCGCACCATTTAGGATATTGGTATATGTATTTTAATTCATTCTTTTTATTACATTATTACTACCCAAAGTATCAAAATTAAAACGTAAGGAAAATACTATTTGGATGGTCGAGATTACAATTTTCTTGGTCTAGTTAGACAGTCTTCTGGGTAGATAATTGCTGCCTACGCATAAATGGGCATAATTTTGGTCCTTTTCTCAAAATATATTTGTATACAGAATTTGAATACGATTAGACATTGGAAGGTACATAACTTATGAATCGATTGCAAAATCTGTTTATCATATTTCCAATTCCGTTGCCTTCTCGTCGCAATAAATTAGTATGATAAAGGACAAAATTACCATTTTCAGCAACTAAAAGTTTAGGAAAAAATACAAAAAGAAAGGCCCATGTCGGATTTTTCTAAACTATGCGGTGTTAGGGTTCAGAAGAAGCACAACATCGCTATTTAAAAGGACACTTAAAGCAGAAAAGAATACCATCAAAATATTTACCAAAGTAGAAGTGACTTAACTAAATAAGTAAGAAAAAATTATGTTTATAAAACTTCTTAGAAATAAAAACAATGTGAACGTTAAATCGTTCACTTTTATTTAAGCAAATCTCGAACAGAATATAAATAATAAAATAATATTTGGATGTAAGTTCAACGAAGTGAATAATTGAATATTTATCAGACAATTAATTCGAAAATGGCAACTTCAAGCGATTATCTCGTTATTTTATATCCAACATAACAATAAAACGTGAAGTAATTCACATTAATTTTCTCTAACAGCGACGATATAAAAATTGTGACTGCAGAACAAGGAATAATAAGCAGAACAATGTAGGAAGATAAAATCAATCGTTTAAATATTAAGATGTTTCATATTCAAAAGTATTTAAATTCTTCCTGGTTTAAAAAAAAAACTGCTATTTAATTTATAAAAAAAGAATCTGATAAAGCTTGAAAGCTAGAGGAATGTTCAATTTTGAGGGTGCAAAATAATGTTAATATATTGAAATTGTACAAATGAAAACATTGACAATGATAAATATTTTCAAACAATAAACTATTTCATTTGAATTACATTTTATTTGATTTCAATGACAGGCAAATTATGGCGGAATTTGTTTGATTGCCAAATCGATATTTGTAATGAAATTGTTTTAGAAGATATTATTTCCCTACTTATAAGGTACAACATGATTTTTTAAGTGAAAAGTGCATTCTTTCCCTGTCACCGATTTGACTGACAATGGTTATTCATTTCGAAAATATAAGATTATTATGAATATTTTTCTTTCAAAATATCTTTATGCATATTTGATTGATATATTTCAGTTCTATATACAGAATGTTTAATTTATTTAATGTTTATCAAGATGAATGCAGGTATTTGTTTTTTTTTATTGCCAAATTGTGATATCAACATCATGTTTTAAAAGTTTTCATACATTTTAACATTGTTCCACATTTTCATGCTGTTTTTTTCTTATCTCGTGTATAAAGTATACATACTTTACATTACTTTTCGTATGGCCCGGTGATTATAAAGAATAATAAAAGTTGTGTTATAATAATTATGAAATAAATCTTAATTTAAGAGGCAACAAGCGTTTATTGTTAAATGAATAAATAAACAAACAAAAAATAAAGTAATAAACACAGGTGGATAACACTTGTCCATAGCACACACTCGTCGTAATATTTTTATTGTTACAATCATCAAATAAAATGTACATCGATGAGGATAAATTT
Organism: Athripsodes cinereus; assembly: GCA_947579605.1. Taxonomy (NCBI): domain Eukaryota; kingdom Metazoa; phylum Arthropoda; class Insecta; order Trichoptera; family Leptoceridae; genus Athripsodes; species Athripsodes cinereus. The sequence goes on from OX388309.1 coordinate 19,425,546, forward strand.
TCTATTCAACTTCAATAAATAGTAGTTAATACGTGGTTTCATAAACATTTATAAATAAAGGTAATGTTTTACATTACGCTAATACGAATCAAGTGCTCGATGCGATTAATGAAGATCGACTGTAGATTCGGGTTCGACCAGAACGCAACAAACAAACGAAGCCTTTGTATCGGTCTAATCAAAATGTTAATTCATACTACTTCCATATATTTTGATGTTGACAAAAAAACTTAATTTAGCTTGCAAATAACTATTGACAATAGCTTTCTTCCTTTTCATTGACTTATATGCTGGAGTAGAAAGAGGAAGACAGTTCTAGAGGGATCACATAGAGCACATAGACCGTATTTGTTATAAACAATACACCATCGGTTATACTGATATGAAAGGATAGGATCTTGAGCTTTGCAAAAAGTAGCTTATTCTTAACTAATGTGTCATTAATCCAATACCATAATAAGAAAAAAATAAGAAAACGCCTAGCTTTTAATTTTAAAATGGTTAATCAGAAACGTAACAAATATTTAATCAGTTTATTTAATTAAATACCTTCATGGTTTTTATTCGTCCAAAAGAAGAATTGATGTCAATATTTCTTATCAGATTTTATTGACAGATTGATCTGGTCTACTTTATTTCGGGCAGGTTTGTTAGTACTCCATATATCCCTGCTTCCAATATGAGATAACATATAGGTAAAGATAAAACATCGATGATGGTACTGCAAACCTACTTACGTTATGTATTTTATGATGATTACATCGAGTACATGTATGTTAATCGTGTAATGGTAGGTAAGTGTGCCATTCTATTACAGCCTGCCAACTACATGAAAATACATACATACATCTGTATTACTCATGTACATAATGCTGTTAATGTATCTTTATACTATACATAGATATTTTAATATTCATCTTCAATTAATGTTAGTAGGTAGATAGATAACATGTAAATCTTATAGAGACATATATATATACGAGGTCTGTTCAAAAAGTATCGCGAATTTTGAATTTCCGCGGGATACGTATATTTGATTTTTGATTTTTTTGTAGCGTTATGTTGGTACTCATGTCCCTTACTTATGCTGACAAGGTCAGGCTTTTTTAATGTTTAGTTAATTTTTGACAGCTGTTTTGATTGGATGTGTTTTGGCTCGTCTTCGATTTTTGCCTATTCCAAAAAATGGATCTATTCCAATGAATGGAGCTATGGTTTCCACATAAAACCACGATTCGTCACCAGTTATGATCCTCTGGAGCACATTTGGGTCGTCACAGACCGAGTCCAACATCTCCTGAGCAATGTTAACGCGATACTGTTTTTGGTCGAAAGTGAACAATTTAGGCAAGAATTTCGCGGCGACTTTTAGAGAAACATTCATTTTCTAAAATGCGGCGACCCGACTCATGCCCAAATCATAGGTTAAAATCGAATGGCACGAGCCAGTCGATATGTTTAGGTCCTCAGCAACTTCTCTAATGGTGATTCGACGATTGGCTTAAACTATTTTCTTCACTTTATCAATGTTTTTGTCTGTTGTTGATGTGCTCGGGCGCGTCTGGCACGATCTGCGTCGATCACATCTTCTCGGCTCTCTGAGAACATTTTGTACCACCAATAAACGTTGTTTTGGTCCAAGGTAGCCTCACCATATGCCACAGTCAACATTCAAAATGCATCTGCGCACTTTATTTTGTTTTGTCACACAAAAATTGATACAGATTCTTTGATCCATTTTTGTTGAATAGGCATAAATCGAAGACGAGCCAAAACACATCCAAGCAAAACAGCTGTCAAAAATTAACTAAAGATTCAAAATGGCCAACCTTGTTAGCATAAATAAGAGACATAAGTACCAATATAACGCTACAAAAAAAAAACAAAAATCAGATATACGTAGCCCACGGAAATTCAAAATTGGATTCTCAAAACTCAGTGTGGATTCAGCCTGAGTACTGGACAACACAATTTCTTACTGGCCATGGAGCATTCAATGCGCGTCTTTATCAGTTTGGGATAAAATCATCCCCTTCATGTCATTTTTGTAATCCTGAATCCCAAACGTCGGAACATATTTTGTGGGATTGTTCCCACACCGACATCAGTAGGAAAAGAGAGGAGATGCTCGTTGCTGTTCGTGGTCCATTATCTGGACCTGTAGGACATGCAGACTTGGTGGCCACAAGGAAAAACTTTTTCGCCTTCAAAAACTTCTGTACTTTCTTTGGTAGCCTAATATCCCCTTCAAGTAACTAACGATACTGCATAGAGAAGAAGGCATTTTCCCATTTCTTCCCTTCCCTTTTTGCACCAACATTTTTGGTGTGTGGCCACTAAATCTAGAGTGCTCCCTCGGGGCAGCATTTCTCGCTTTAATGCGACCTTAAATCCTGTTTGTGCATGTGTGTGTCGTTATGGAGAAACATATCTCCAGGTACGGCACGAGGTATGTGGCGGGCGCTGCCCTTTTAAAAAAAAAATCAAAATTCGCGATACTTTTTGAACAGAGTAGTATATATTATATATTTCTGTCGAGGTGCTATAGTTAATATATCTACGATAAAATAATAATGTTAGACGAGTAGGACTTAATGATATGTATCATATTATTATGGTTTAGCACCGTCAAACATAATGCAAAATATTAATACATTCTCTAGCATGTATTCATTGGCTGCAGTTTTATTACTTATGTTTCTCATTTACTCTATTCCATTCTCAGTTATTTTTTGATTTGTGTTTCCATTGGCTTACTACGATTTCCAGATAAAAAAATTTCATTTAAAGTACTTATGTTTGATGAGTATTTGTATTTACACATATAAATTTAAGATTATTATGTATTTATACAACTGTTTTAAAAAATGTAAATTGAAAGATGTTTCAAAAAGTTCTTTTTTCGTATAAGCTTCGCCATTTCTTTGGAAATAAAAAAGATTAATAGTCAATGTGAAATATAAATTAGCTTCACTTCGGCCTTTTAAGCATGATAAAAACTTTCCTTAAACAGATGTTGTAAATAGTGCGGCACGTATTCGAGATTCTATGTAGCCATTTTTTATTTTAATTTCACATATTTTGAGAAGAAGATATTTCAAATTGGAAAATATGAATATGGTTAAGTAGTGTCTAGTACAAAGAGGTAATTCATAGACAATATTATTATGTAGTAGTAAACCGACGAACAGCTGAGCAGTGTGGCATTATCAAAGTTCCTTAGATAACGAGTCGGAATGCGGTGGTGGTGTGGGCGAACATACCGCAGCTAACTTCATACGTTTGAGACGTAACTAAATACCTAAATAAGGTACGAGTGCTCTATAATGTTCTCTTAGCGCCGCCGTCTCGTATTAGATAGGAAGGTACCTATAACTTAACATATGTATGTATGTATACCTAATGTAATGTACGCAGTAATAATATCATGGTATGAAAGAGAGATGTATTGTAGTAAAGTATTGGCGGTAGTAGAAGTAGAATGTGATACTTAATAATAAAATAGTGAAAGTAAATGATGGATTATGCGATACCTTACATAAGACCAATGGGTGATCTCTTACAATCTTATAATAATACTTAATAACGATGCTGAGATACGCTAGACGCCGGTCGGACAAATTGTACTATGTAAAGTATCTACAATGGTGTATCCATCCACTATAGTATGTTATGTACAGTATAACGTGCTACAGTATTCTCTTCCATAATAGCACCTCTTTGTAGCGTGTTATTATGAAATATATGTACGTCTCTTGCACCATACTATCGTGAATGTAGAAATTTCAATTGTCTAGGTTTACTATAAAATTAATTTAAAATAGTTCTCACCCCAATTTGAATTTATTAAGTATTATTGTTTCAATTATCTTTTACAGACTCAATGTACAATGTACAGATTAATATGAAATAATACTTTTAATCAAAGTTTCTATTTGGAACAAACATTTGAAAAAATATTAATTTTGAATATAAATAATCGATTTTCGTAAAATTTGCGTAAAACATACCTAGGTATCTACTTTGTACAAAGACTTAAAGCTGTGGATGGAGGCAAGACACAAGTGTTTATTTAAGTACGATATAAGAGAATTAGCAATAATATGTATGAATTAGTACTCATATTTTATGTCTATGATTTTTCACAATACAAATTATCAATATTTGGAAATATAAATGGTAAATTTTATTGTATTAAAAAGGTAGTATATTGAAAAAGTTGTTGTTGTTACAAGGAATGTAAATAAATTAAGATGGTTTGAGCATGTGAAAAGAATGAATGAGGACAAAATGACAAAGAAGATATATTTGGCTGAGAGGAATAGTGCTCGGAGACGTGGACGTCCGAGGATCAAATGGCAAGATCATTTAAATCAAATCCTACAGGACGGTCATTAATTTGTTGAGCACATTGAAGTTGCATGCATGAGTAATTGTATTTATTACAGAGACGGAAGCGAAAGATGTATGCACGGATAGAAGGAAGTGGCGCTCGATCCTTTCTGCCTACCCTGCGAGGGAAGCGGCGTGATGGTATGTGTGTAGGTATGTATATATTGAAAAAAAAAATGGGGACATAAAATATAAAAACTCTTCTCCCCATTACCTTGTTACTATCCATACATATATTATAACCAATGTGTTAGAGATATCTATAATAAGCAAGTTCTTTTACATTCATTATGAAAATCGTGTCAAACATTATAAAGGTGAAGGTAAACATGTCTGTCATATTATATTCTAAAATACAATCTAACTGCACTTCAAATGTGATGATACAGTTGAAAAACAATAAAAATAATTAATATATCGTCATATTTGTATATAACCCATTAAATAAATCTTTCACAGAATTGGAGCAACTTGATGTAAGTACCTATATGTTGGCTGAATGATGACGTTATTCCGAATATTGTGATTATCTTGATATACATGTGCTTATCAATTGTGTTCAATAAAATGTGTCAGAGGTGTCGCAACAAACACCCACATGTCGACAAATTGTCTTTGCCGTTATTATCGCTTGTCAATAGTTTTGTTCCCAATTATAATGGAATTCAGAGACTTTCAATTTTAGTAATATCTACAAAAACACATTGTTTTCAAATTAAAGACAATGCGTAAAAACGTACAGATATAATTTTACTTTAAATGCGTTCAACATGATCAGAAAAGGTGCAAAAAGGTACAATTTTGACTATTATTTCATTATCATATTCAAATACATAGTTCTACTAATTTAATATGGTTTAAGTGTTATCATTATTATTTTATTATTTACTGTACATTGATGATAATATGACGAAATAAAACAGTGTCATATAAATATCAGTTATACAATTCAATGTACAGAGGGCGAGTTTATCGCTAAAATGCGATGCCTTTCAACTAACCCGGTAGTTGGAAGTATGTTGATAAAATGAACGAGGACTTAATGAAAAAGCAAATAAACCGCTAGAAATTCAGTGAGCTACATAAGTGCAGATTAGGCAAACAAAAAGTGCAGATTACAATAAATAGGAGTGTGTAAATGATGAATGAAAACGAGAAATGTATAAAAGGATAAACAAAAAAATTTAAGTACCTATGCTACAATGATGCTCGATGACTTTTGCCTACGTGAAAAGAATGCGGCATAGCAATTCATATGTACAAGCTATATTTGTAACATTAAAAGTTTGAAGTTTATATAATATAAAAAGGGAGATATATAAAATCATACACTTTTTCTTTTATCCATTTGAATGGTGATCGCGCAGGTAGATTATTATCAGAATGAATTAGTCCATGGAAAGCCATTCATCGAATAAATTGAAAAAGATATAAAATGAAAAGCACTGATTCATACGCTTGTTATAACATAACGTTTACCCATTTTAACGAAACTCAGATCACAATTATTTATGTTATACAAAAAGTATATTTCATTATTGACATACAAGGCAAAACAATAATATGAATGCCTTTGTGGGTAATACAAATGTTTTTTTTTTCTGTTTGATCTCTCCGATATTTCCCCTCTAACCATTTTGAACGATTAGTTTCATGTCATATACAAAGGAACGATTTTAATTTAATATTTTCTTTTTCCATGTTTCCATCACGCATTTCCGCGTATTTAAATGAAAATAAAGTGTAATTTATACTTTAATGCTTAAATGGGCTAATAATTTCACTTATGGCACTTTTGCAAGTCACTGTAAAGTATAAAATATTGTTTCCTTAAAACACACCATTTATTTACAACAAAGCCTCTATGAAAAATTATAGCACACTTTTTTACATCTACATACGAGAATAAAGTGACTTGTTAAAATAATTATGATACCACGGTTTGTTGAGAAAATTGTATATTATTAATATTGATGTTAGTTTGCATACAATAAATTAAAATTTATGTAATTCCAAGTGATCTTATAAATTAATCAACACCAATACCTATGTTACGGTGTGAGAAACATAAACAGGTGAATCCATTAACGGCGTAGGCCGTAGGCAATTTATTTTCAATAAAAAATAAACAAACTTAACGATAGCGGTTGGAAAATGTACGCAAGTAAACAAAACGAGATACCTACAAATAATTTAACCGAGAACGCTAAAACCAATATTGAAATGCTAATGTGAAGCAATAGTTTTGCCAATTTAAAAACAATTTATTCCTATCGGGAAAAAAAACCATCTCGAAAAGCATAATATTACGGTCCCTTTGTAGAATGTGAATGATAAAGAGTAAAATGAGAAGACACGCAGCATGGAGTTCATGAATTTAAATTAGGATGACGAAAAAGCCAATTCCGATCATAAAAAAATATAAAATAAAAACCACCGCGAGGGTAAACAGGTCGGATATTATCTCCACAAATGTTGCCTTCATTTTCTAAAGATAATAATAAAATGAAAATATGTCACCCTTTTGTCGTAAAAAATAACATGCCGTGATAGGTAATAATGTGAACACGTAAGATTAAAATGCAGGTGAGTACTATATCAAATTAATTTTACTTTAAAAAAATTATTCTTTTACATATTTCTATGATACATTTTGAAAAAAATGTGGGTGAAAAATTACATACTGAAATCTGATATTTTTTTAAATATGGTTTCCAAGAACTAAATGATTCAACCAATTAAAGTATATGGACGTTTTTTTTTATTATTTGGCAGATTTTTCTGACGAATTTTCTCACAAATATCAATGAGTAAAATAATAAGTATTTGTGCATGCTGAAATTATTTTTCAGTCTAGTCAAATTTTATAAATTTCTGTTTGAATTTTAAGGATAAGTAAATAAATAAATAAATAAAAAACCTTAAATGCGCCCTTGCGGTGGTTTGTACTACAAAACGGCGCTTAATAAATTGTCCAGATTATTAATATTATTATTATTATAAGTCGATTCTAGTACAAATACCTAGGTGAAATGTGAGAGCTGAAGCATTTCTTTGGTACAACAATAATTAAGTTATAATGGAAAAGTGAGATATGAAAGGTAAATGAAATGTTTGAGCAAAGTACGTAAATCATTTAAATACTCGGAGATTAGAGGGGGAAACATGAAAATCGTTTTTACGAACACATAATACGCTCGATTGAATTTGTCCTCCGGGAAACAAAAAGGGTCAGGTCATTCCATCGAAAATGCAAATACATTCAGAAATAATCTTAAATAATAAAAAAAAACCGACGTGGAAATCTTGAAAAGAGTTCCCTTAGGAATGATTCTATATCCGTCCATTAAATTCGATGGAGATGTTTCAAATGTGATGGAAATATGAAAATTATGTACGTAGATATTACCCATTTAGTATGTCGGGTACGTGGGTACTTGAGATATATCCTAGAGCGGGAAAGAATTATTTAATAACAATAAAAGAAAATATCTTCCCATTTACAAAAATCATAACCATTATTTCCAAACTCTATTATATTTCCACGTAGACACCCAACGGGTTACAATTATATAATTATACACGTAGACACCCGTTGGGTGTCAACGTGCGGCCCGCGAAGCATATGCACTTTTTAAAAAAAAATCGGTACAAGTAGGTACCCCTTATTTTTTTGATAGAGGTATTTTGAGATATTATTCTTAAAGAAAACCGAGGAGTTTTGAATCATTTCAAATTCCTATACCATTTTGGAAATTTAACCACGGGACGGGACGGGACGGGGGTAGAAATTTGAAGTGAACTAAAATTATTAAATGTTCCATACATGGAGTTTATTGTTGTGCGGCCCGGTAGGAAATCTCATTTCTAAAATTTGGCCCGGCTGCTGAAAATGTTGGCTACCCATGGTTGTTGTTACTGTTACAGTTGTTGCATAAAATAAAAATATAGGTAAAAATATTATGGTTATCTATAATCCCTGTATCTTATGTAATTTTTTTACGTAAATTAATCTGTTGAGTTTGTTATGTGACTGATGATGTAAAAAAAAGATTATAATAGGTAAATTATTTCGAAGGCTTTATAAAAGTGTTCTCAAAACAGCTTTTTGTTTAAAGCAATAGTAAACAAGGTATTAAGTTTACATAAAGTGCTACATTAGTACATCAAAGAATAGTTCGGAGGTTTTTATGAAGAAATACCGATGCATAGTTTCATGGAGTGCCCAGAGAAAAAAAATTCTCCCACTCTTTTCCAAAAGTATTTTGTAAAATACAAGTATTCGTAGTCATCAACACAGCAATGAAATATGCCACCCATTTCGAAGGTTTTATTTTTAATTGATATGTTAAGGATAGGTAGCATATGATAACATATAAACAGATATGCAGATAAACTAATCCAGTTGTGACATATAGAATTTAGACTTAGACTTTTATTTATTTCTTAATAAATTACAATTTACATACATATTTTATAAATGTTGCCCAACTAGGTAGGTCCTGTACTAGGGCAAACGTCTTACGAACATATCATTCATATACAAAAAATAAACACAGTCACAAAAAGCATTCATCTCCTACATATTTAAATTTTGTATTTTTTATCTTTTAATTTTACTTTTAATTTTTGATGTAGATAAACATTTGCAAAGGATGGTTTCATACCTCCTATCAAAGCTTTTATTAGTAGCAATTTACTTCATCACGCATTAGCACTAAGCGAATGTCTGTATTACATTTGTCAACTGTACTAGCAAAAATAATGTTCTCCGTATTATTGTTACCTGATGGGTAGGATATAAATTACTTGTATAATTCCAAATTTGTTTTTAGCAACGAACATGATAGATCTAAGTATAAAAATGTACCTATGTATAGTTATATTATAGTTGTATTATTATGTATGTATATTTGTATGAGTGCGCAGGTGTTTATATTTTTTGGTTTATTTTTTTGATATTTGTAAATGGAGTAAGCCGTATGTTTGGTTGAATAAATAAATAAATTTTCACAATCACATTCATAACAAACAAATACTGCACTGTAAACTGTCCATACATGAAATAATACACAAACAAACCATTTCTCCATATAAAATAAATAATAAAAAAAAAAAAATATCCCGCCGCCAACATATTTGCCGTAATAATATCGATAGAGAATGAGTGAGATAGTGAAAATAAGAAGTGAATGTCAAGTTTGTAATTCTGATTCCGACCTTCTGGTAGACAGTCAAATATCTACGTCTTAATCTAATTATTATTATGAGTCATAAAACAAATTGAAGTAATCTTATGTTCACGGCCATAGAACACAATGCAGTTATCCTTGTTCGGAAAATGCATTTTGGAGAACAATGTTATTATCTATAGCATTATTGTGTATAATTTTATAACACAGGGTTCACATAATTTAAATTGAACACATTTTTTACAGTGGGAAGATACAATACAGTTTACTAGCAATAACCATAATTTTGAAAATAAATTTTAATATCAATATCGGAAACTTATATCTGTGTAAATAAAGCAGTAAATACTTTAGCAGATTTACCAGATTACAAATATATTTCCGTTCTTATTTTTGATAAAGACAGCTTTAAACAACATGATGAGAGTAAACTTAACATAAAAAAAAATCATATAGGCATTATTATTTACAGTAGCAGCAAAATACGACGCGTATTTTCTTTTATTTATCACAATTCAACAATTTTTGAAGCACATAACGACAACAATATAATTTATACGTAGGTACATTAATAGAATAATACATTTAACGAGTGGCTATAAAATTTTACTTATTTCACTGTAATATTATGTCTCTGGCTTTCCTCATACCTATCAATTGAGTCGTTTCACACAAGAATAAACGATTAGACTAACTTAAAATTTATTACATAGTAACCTAAATAAAGTTTGACATTAAGCCATTACACAGCAAACTAAAAGCGACGACGATTACATAATTAAGCACTTCTAACGTATAATCTTTTATCGTCCATCAAAAGAAAAAACAATCGGTTTGAAGTTCATATGGGTACCGTGAAATATTGAAATGTAAGTGTAAAATATCGTGCCTAAGCTTCGTTTCCTTTATAATAGATTTACCCTTCAGTTTTAATTATTTATACTCACGTGAAAGTATTGTTTTGTTTTTTTTTTTCAATTTTTAGTGATATATTGACTTTATCAAAATATATAATTTTATAATATTAGAACAAAGCAATGCACTGAAATTCCAGACAAAATTACTATAAATAATATAGATTGTATATGTTATGAATCGAAAGGAAACGACACAATTTATACTTTGCAGATAAATTCCATCGTTGCAGACTGCAATAAATTTGCATGTCTCAAATCGATTTCTTCTTATTATTTTACCAAGAATCGACCCAGTTATTGAGAGCTTCTTCAAATGTTTTTTTTAGTATAATACAAGCTGGTTTGGCTGTTAAAACTAAAATAATGATAATATATCAAGACTATCTATTCTCTAGATTTAATATTCCGTAGGCAGTCTTGAATGATGCTGTGCGCTGATGCACCCATCTGTAATCTCCAAGATACAGGAGAGACAATGGTCTAAGCCGTGTCATGTTCGGAGAATTCCCAATGATATTTGACCAAAAAGAGCACTGTTATTCCATCTGCAAGGATTCCGTCGACCCAGACGTTCCTCTTTTACAATACACCGTTCTTATAAAAACTACACCAGAGCACAGGGAATGTCGTGGAAAAAGGTGACGCAATCGGGACAGAGTGCTCCCGAGACGAGCGTTGAGGGCAATGATGATGAGGTAGTGCCAGCCAATCCTGCGTATACGTTGACAAATAATAGGCTTATTTATCATTCATTTCTGTAAATTTTCAGTTTTCAAATGTCCTGCAAAAAGGTAAGTATTCATCAAGCACCACGTATAAGACATTTTGCCACCCATTCATAGTGTCTTTACTTAGGTATATTGCTACGGAGGGACGATTTGCATGTTAACTACGTCCAGCAAGCTCGTCAAAACGAATGATTGGTAAATTTGATGCAAATATCTTTGTTAATTCACTTATTCTATTACTATCACGACATCCGGACAGTAAACAAACTACATTTTATAATATAAACAACTGTCTCCTCCATGCCAATAAAAAAATGGGACATTTGGAATGATTGAAAATCTAACAATTAAGAAAATTAGGATGGGAGACATAAAGTAATGTTCAATGAAAATGACTTGAAGTCCACTGCCAGGGTACTGAACTTACTGCGATATGTTATATTTACAAACATATTCTGGACGATGCTGTATTTAAAAATAAGTCGTAAATTAATTCCCGATGTACTTTAATTTCTCCCTGAATATTATTATGAAGGAAGACGAATATAACTTGAAACGTCAGTCATACAGACAAACAAAAAGAAGAATTTAAACCGAGTGTTTGAAGATAGAAGATACACTTTGTTGCAAGAGAAAAAGAGTAAATAATTATATTACAGCTTATGTTAAGAATAATATGAAATGCAATTTTAATAAATCTCGGGAAATTTTACATTCAGACAGAACGTACGTATGTACGTACAAAGAAGAATAAAGATAAATTGTGAAGGAGTTTTATTACATTTTACATATTTTACATAATCTTATAATAATTCATCCATTGTACGTACATATAAATGTGTTTTATTACTATTATTCCCTGCATGCAATAAATGGACTATTAAAAATGTATGTAAATTGAACGTGTAAAGCTTATATTATTATAACTTACCTGATGCGCTAACTAAGTCCCGAATAAAATCCGTTATTTTTTATGAATAGCAGATACTCACCTGAAACAATAAGAAAGGATTCACATGACATAACAGATAAACATAAAATTTTATATTGTAAAAGCAGAATTATTGAGTGTATTAGCATAGCGTCTCCTAAGAGTGGATATAATGAACACATAGGTCATCTTCTCTGTACCATAAGAAATACATTGAAATGAAATGAAATAGAAATAAAATACGAGGGCGGTCCGATAAGTACTTAGCCTCTCCGCCCGGTGGCATCACTATCACAAGAAAAATATACCATCGTGTAGTGCATTCTTGTAGACAGTAACTATCAAAATTTCGGCCGAATTGGACTTATGGTTTTGTTTTGACCGCGTGTGGAAGCGGGCGGGTCCACGGATTTTCGAAAAATGGAAAAAGAGCAATATCGGTCGGTGATTCGATTCTTGTTTTTGGAAGGGAAATCGCGCAGCGAAATCAAAGACCGCTTGGATGCTGTGTACGGTGACTCTTGTTCTTTGATAACGATCGTCAAAAATTGGTTTAAGAGTTTCGACATGGTCGTACGTCGGTTTTTGACGAGTCACGCCCAGGTGCCCCGAAAACGGTTACCTCGGAGGATAACTTGTCAAAAATCCACGATATCGTAATGGCTTACCGCCGATTTAAGTTGCGTAAGATAGCTAAGATAATAGGCATCTCAAAAGACAAAATAGATTATACCTTTCATGAAATTTTGGACATGAGAAAGCTTTTGGCACAATGGGTGCCGCGTTTTGTCACTCCGGACAACAAGCGCAACCGTGAGACTATTTCAGAGCAGTTTTTGACGCTATTTAAGAGCAATCCGAAGGAGTTTCTGCATCGTTTCGAAGCCATTGACAAAACATAGATCCACTGGTATACGCCAAAGACCAAGGAACAGTCGAAACAGTGGATTTTACCCGGCGAACGTGCTCCAAAGAAGGCGAAGACTGTCCTATCGACCGGAAAGGTGATAGTCACCGTTTTCTGGAATTTGCAAGGTGTGATCTACATCGACTGCCTGGAGAAAGATAAAATGATCACAAGGCTCTACTATGCCAAATAATTGGGCCGATTCGATGCCGAATTATAGAAAAAACGGCCCCATTCGACGAAGAAAAAGTGATCTTCCACCGTGACAATGCACTGGCTCACACCTCCGTTGTCGCCACGGCCAAATTGGTGGAATAGGGCTACAAACTGCTACTTTATCCAGCGTATTCTCTAGATTTGGCTTCGTGCAACTTCTTTTTGTTTCCAAACTTAAAAAAGTCACTCGCTGGGTGGAAATTTGAGTCGAATGAGGAGGTCATTGCCGCCACGGAAGCCTACTTTGTAGACCTCGAGAAAACGTATTTTTTAGACGGATTAAAGAAGTTGGAGAATCGCTGGTTCAAGTGTATCGAGCTAAAAGAAGACTATGTTGAAAAATAAATCACAACTTTTCCAAAATTTTCATTTTTTCTTATGTAGGCTAAGTACTTATAGGACCGCCCTCGTAAATGTCGTCACAAAAATGAAGATGTTTAATGTCCTAAAATTTGTGTCTTACGAATACCTGCAGGACATTTGAAAACTGTTATTTTACAGAAAACTAGTACCTACTTTGATATGAATAAAAACAATTAGGTAGTAATTTTGTCAAAAAAAATATATTTTTCTTTGAAAGTGAGAACGGGTTGGTAATAATCTCATTACATTTAATTACTTTGTAGTAAACATATTAAATTAAGATTAGTCAGGTTGGTAGCTGTAGGGTGCCAGGTAATGTACCGCAAAATGCTGTGTCTTATTACATATATAAGGCGAAAAACTAAATTATAATTAGCTTGTATAAAAGTAAAAGTAATAAACGAAACGAAATATTATGTTAAAGTTGCAGCTAATAATAAATCAAATAATCTCCTAGTTGATATGTTTGACTCAATGTTTAATTATAAAAACATGTTGGAACGATGATGTCAGAGGTAAAATATTATTTGATTGCATTGTTATTCATTTCAGTGTTATTAACGGAAATGTATCAATGCCAGCTTAAGCCGTGATAATTAATGATTATATATTTTATTTCAAATACACAATTTATTTGTAACAACAAAAAAGTCAAATTAATTTTGGATTCGAATTGAACATTAAAATGTACCTACTCAAATTATTATGATTCTTTGTATGTTAAAAATTCTAGGCAAGACTTGCAGCGATGACATGTTTGTATAGTAGGTATAATAAATTGTCTATAAATGCTATAAAATAAACATTTTTGAATGACGTTAGGTGACAGAAGAAGAACCTACGAAAGTTCCAAAGTGAGTTTTCCATATTACGCCCCATTGTGCAAAAGAAACGTGTCACTCAAACTTCCTTCAACGCTTTTCCTCAGTGTCTTACGTCAATTGAGCCATTTCTTCCGACGATATTTCCAGCGATTATAATATACAATGGCCTATTTTTATTGAAAATAATGTGTTCACAAGTTAATAATTTACAAAGCGTAGTTATTCGTATAAATTCTTCAATTTTAAAGTGCAGGGACGATAGTAGTAGTATATACTGTGTACACAGATGAATTAATTAATTGAGAATTCCGATTTGGAATCATAATATCAAAGTAAGTATTCAGTAACTATGAAATTATTCTGAAGTAATACCATGTACTTTGTAAATAATGTATATTTGTTATATATGTATATTCCGTTGTATGATCAGAACAGTCTTTCATTATTATACAAACATTAATTAATATTCAATCTGGTAAAATGGTTGTTTTAACAGTAGAAGTAGTAAGAGTATATACAGATTTGCTTTAATGAAAAGTGAAAATGGTTTTTTTTTCGTTTTATAACGTAACGTATTATATAGTTGGTAATAATAATAATCGTTGTATAAAACAATGTTTTATAGGAGGAAACAGAGTCGCGGTCCCGACACAGATTTGCATGTTGAATCACATTGTAATTAAGAGTCATGAATATTAATGCTGCACGAGATTTTCTTTGTTGTTATCCGTTCGAATATTTTTGATACTTTTTAAAGATATATAGTATGTATTATGTGCAGATATATATACGTACATCACGATTTGTGAAAATGGGATATTTATGAAAATGTGAAACATTAGAATCTCCTACGCTGATAAGAAGCGTCCCAATCACCAATGACCTCATTTACTCTTTATATGGCTATAAAATGAAACGCTGATATAAATAGTGTATTCGGCAATATTATAAAAATATACAAAAATATACTGTATTAAGTTGTTCTCTCTCTCTCTCTCTCTCTCTCTCTCTCTCTCTCTCTCTCTCTCTCTCTCTCTCTCTCTCTCTCTCTCTCTCTCTCGTTTTACATTGTGATCCATTTCTTCATTATTACCATTATGAAATATCCCACAAGTGGCGTAGCCAGCAGATTGACTGCATGGACGAAATATGTATGTCCTCCTTACACAAATAAAGATGTTAAATAATTTTATACGACGTTTTATCTCCCGAGTCCCTGGTTTAGAAAAAGCCTCCTTTTCTCTAAGATCTAACAAAACTATACTATACTTACTGCTTATGTGCAAGTTGGAGATCTGTTCTTTGCTGGGGTATTAACGGAATAAAATATAATGTACCTTTGTTATTTACGTATATTATGGTATTAAAAATGTGTCTTGCAATTTTGAGTAAAATTATTGAAACTTTTGTCCAATTATTAGTATTGTTGCTTTTTGCTAAAAAAAATACAGCTACGAGTAGTCCCAGTAATGAAATCTAATGAAAGTATCATCAAATAAGTTTTTATTTATTTATTTATTTCAATTTTACAGGATACATACAGTTGATACAAAAAATACAATGGTCTATAACATATTTATTAACATAACCTTGGGAAAATAATGGAAAAACAGAAATCCCATCAAATAGGGGAGACTCGTGTAAAAAGGATTCTTTTAAACAAACAATAATATTTTTTTTTACAAATTCTAAATGCTAATAATTTTTCATAATACTAAATGGATAAACGCAGTAGTAAAATGTACCTATATTACATGCAGGCATTCCACTGGTTATTCGATCATTGATTATTAGTTTCCGAAAAAAAATTTATGGTAATGTGAATGAATGAACATGAGTGACATTGTAAGGATTAATTGTGGTTTAGATATTAATCATAAAATTTACTTAAAAGTTAATGCGAGTAATATTTAAAACGTAAACAAATGTGATAGATAATTTAAATTACATAAGTTGTAAAGCTTCCTCATAAATAAAATTACTTTGTTTCAATTTAAATCATGCAGGTAGTTCCAAGATATATCACCATTTCCCCACAGTCATTAGTAACGTAGTCGAAAGTAAAGCAAATAAAATATATCTGTACCTGGTGTCAGCTATCTTTGCTACATATTATTATTCACATGCACACCTACATGTATGTAAATGCTTCAATTGCATTATTTGAAAACATCCAGATAAAGCGCGGATCATTAAAGGCGAAGAGGCACCGTATTTGTATTTTATATTGAGGGAATGAAAAAATGATGCATACAGCTATGTATATAATATTATCAATGTACTATAACAGATTATATTTTCTTATTTTCTTGGATCAAAATAAAGATATCAATAAAATGATTTGTTATTGTTATTGCTAATGCCGTAAATATATCAAAACATTAATCTGAGTTGTGAGATAATCACTTGACATTATATTCAAAAGACATTTGTACTAAACGTAAATAAAAAGAAAACTATTAACCCAAATAGTTTTGTTTATTTTTCAGCTGGTCTTCTGGCTACCCCACTTGTATATATAGATATGCCATGGTAGGATAATAGATTTATATGAAATATTTTACAATATCTACACCCAGTTAAAAATGTGCATTGTTAGATTTGATTTGTAGTGGCACAGGATCCTGGAAACAACAACGAAAAAGAGCCGTTACAATGTTGCATATCAGAACATTTTTCGATGTATATTGACTTGGTTGTAAAATAAATAATAATATTCATGCAATACAACATATTTTGAATAGATAATTAGTTATTAAAACATACACTAACTTTGGAGGGTGTTCTTATAATAGATCATTAAACCTATATACAATATTATTATATTGCGATCCGAGATTGTTATCGAGTTGCGCAAAGCAATTAATAACTTGGATGGATATCCAATTCAAGAACGTTTCTTAATAGTTTCTTTTAAAAATTAAAACCGCAGAGCGTCCGAAAGGATCGATTTGTATGTAGAAGCTTTTATACGATAAGCTGTATTGCCAATCTAGGTAAGCGAGAAATACGAATTCACTCCAGTTTAAGCAGATTCCATGAACAGCCATGACCCAATATATTCAAACTAATGATATCCATTTCACAGCTTAAAGACTCGTATAAAGGTATGTTACTGCGCCAAAGGAAAAATATAGATGATAATGATGTCTATAATATCTATAAAGCTCCTTCTCTTTGTGGTCTATATGTATGTATTACAACTGCTAGTCTAGACGCTATAACTTTGAATTTGCATCCAAACTGTTGAATCGTTTGATTCAATTACCTGCCGAGTCCTCCCCCCCCCCCCTCCATTATTTTGCCCATTTCCGTCTATCTATTTTGATCGAATAAACCTTTTGTCTTTTAAATAGGGACATTAAAAATAGGTTAGAGACGTGAACGTTTAGTACTTATCTACACGAAGTTGAGGAAAATTTAACAGGCTTTTCTTTACTTAGTAACGAAATAATAAAAATATGAAAAAGAAAAGAGACCGTATTGAAAAGTTT
Source organism: Athripsodes cinereus (assembly GCA_947579605.1). Classification (NCBI taxonomy): domain Eukaryota; kingdom Metazoa; phylum Arthropoda; class Insecta; order Trichoptera; family Leptoceridae; genus Athripsodes; species Athripsodes cinereus. The sequence goes on from OX388309.1 coordinate 19,443,510, forward strand.
AATTATGGCATAGTACTAGAGGGTTACTCCCGGGAATTCCCGCCCGGGAATTCCCGGGAAAACCCTCTAATTTTTATTTCCCGTTTCCCGGGAAAAAAACGAATCCTTTCCCGGGAAAAAATACAAATTATTAGTCATGCAGATTGCCATACCGATACCGAATCTTTGTTTAGTTAACTGTAATAGTCGTGATAAACTTGTAGAAGCTGACGAATATTTTGATATGAAAATATGAAAAATAATATTAATTACCAACATAAGTGTTATACTTTAAAAAAAAAAAACTTAATTATAGCTTCAATGTATTCGTTTGAAAGAAGCATAATTATTCTAAATATAATTCGAAATCGGAGGTGTGTTTGGCCGACAATGTATAAGAATCCTACAATTTTTTGTGTTTTTTTTTTACATATTTCGAAAAGTTAGATAGTTCTTAAAAATATTAGTGCAGCCAACTGTCATTTTTTTTGTTTTATTCATGGATATTAACCGATATAAAAAATCTTTTTTTGTTGAAATTTCTCATTTTTTAAAGTCAAAAATCTTTAAAAAGCTTTTCCAAAATCCATAACATTTTTTTGCTTGATAGGATGATCAAAAATTAAAAGTTTATATATTTTGTAAACAATTTTTATTTTGATATAACATAGAGTACCTAAATAAATCTCGTCAGTCAGCTATTTAGTTTTTTTTGAGCAAATTACTTATATTGGTAACAAAAATTAAATTTTTTTTTATCAAATCAAAATGTTTGCAAGGGTCAACAAGTTATGAGAGTTTTTATACCAAATTTGTTGAAAATTGAATATTTATAAATATAATAATGAATTTCCCGGGATTCCCGGGAATCCCGGGAAATTCATTTTAAAAATTCCCGTTTCCCGGGAACAAAAATAATCCGGGAAAAGATACCCTCTACATACTACTTACAAGTTGCCTCGTTATTTTTATTCAACAGAGCTTTAGTGACGGGTTACAAAGGAAGAAAAAACACGAAAACTTTATAAACCTAGTCCATTAGCTAGAAGTAAGAAATAGGCAAAATTATAAAGTTCCAATGTAATATGAAAAACTTGAAGAGATTTACTTCAAATTAATAAAAAGAAAAATATAGAAGATTTTTCTTTATTAAATTTTATAAATATTATTTCTGGAATTCACCGATGCCGGCATCTAGAAAGTAGTTTAAAACTTATATATATAACGGGTTGTTCAACAAGAACTTTGTTTTTTAATTGTGGCAACACCAGCAACATGATAGTTTTGACATTTAATTTTTTGACGTATTCGTAGTGGATGCATTGGCAATTGTTGCAATGAATTCAATTTCGCTTGAAAATCGCATTAAAATAATTAAAATCCATTATGAAAATGGTGGTTCTGCTAAAGTGACATTTCGTCAAATTCGTGATATTTTCGGACAACATAATCGTCCTTCTGAGACCGCTATTAAGAATTTGGTCGCTAAATTTGAGTCGACAGGCTCGATACAAAATGTATTAACACCAACGCGTGTACGACCGGGTCGTTCAACTGAAAACATCGCAGCCGTGAGCCACAGTGTTGAAGCAGATCCAAATTTGTCAATTCCTCGACGTTCTCGACAATTGGGGTTATCCAAAACCACCACATGGCGAATTTTGCGTAAGGATTTGGCTTTGAAGCCTTACAAGGTTCAACTGGTGCAGGAATTGAAGCCGAACGACCATTCAAATCGCCGTAGATTCGCTCAATTCATTCAGGAACAACCCGCTGGTTTTTCTGAAAAAATCATTTTTTCAGACGAAGCCCATTTTCACTTGTCAGGGTACGTCAACAAGCAAAATTGCCGCATTTGGGCTTCTGAAAATCCTAGAGCAATTATTGAGAAGCCGTTGCATGCTCAGCGTGTCACTGTATGGTGCGCTATGTGGTCTGGAGGCGTGATTGGGCCGTTTTTTTTCGAAGATGAGACTGGAAATGCGGTAACGGTCAATGGATCACGCTATCGCAAGATGTTGACAACTCAATTTTGGCCTATTATTGATGACGTGGATATCACTGACATGTGGTTTCAACAGGACGGTGCCACATGTCACACAGCCAATGAAACGATCAATTTATTGCAAACCAAATTTCCCGATCGCATGATTTCACGAAACTCAGCTGTTAAGTGGCCAGCCAGATCGTGTGATTTAACGCCACTGGATTATTTTTTGTGGGGCTATGTTAAGGACAGAGTCTATACGGAGCCAATCGAATCGATTGCAGCCTTAAAACTCAAAATCCGTGATGTGATTAGCGAAATAGTCCCGCCATTTTGCCAAAAAGTGATTAAAAACTTTGATGAAAGAATCGACATCTGTCAGCGTGCTCGTGGTGGACATTTGTCAGATATCATTTTTCATGCATAATTGCCAAACTTTTCTCTTTGTAATTCAATAAAAATTTTAATCATCTTCATCAAATTTTTTTGTTTTATTTTGTTTTAAAAAACAAAGTCCTTGTTGAAAAACCCTATATTAACTAAATACAATGAGTCCAATCCAAGTTTAACGCACAACGTAAAAAGTTATAATAAAAGTACATAAAACAAACAAAACATTAGAAGCAAAGCTCAAAAGAAGTAATGGTCTCCTTGGTGCGATAACATTTCACCGGTATTACAAGAGCGGCTCTGCAAGACGTGGCGGGGAAATTAAAACGGAAACCCGGGGATATTTTGCTTTTTATTTATTGGTGGCAATTAAAAGAGGGCGGGTGTTGATGTTAAAAACAACGGAAGGAGATAAGTTAAAGGGGGTGCCCAAATAGATATTACTCGGATTTGAATCGATAGGCGGAGATACCCTCTCAACAATCTGCCGGCAATAAGAAGTATAGCTACTATTCCTTATTCTTCAATCTTTACGCCCCATTTAAATGGATAATAGACAAGATATCATGTTATGGCTCGCAATAATGTGGTCTCAATATATAACTTTCATGCGATTTCACTTGTTATAATACAAATAAAAATAGACATGGGGTAAATCTAATAAACACAAATAAGCTAATGGCCTAATATTTCTAGAAACATTTACTTTATTTATTGCATTATTAGTGCCTTTTGTATTACAATCTAGTTATACTTATATACGCAGGTAAATACAACCTTTTAGTGAACTTGTTTAATAGAATTGAATACTTTTATTGTGCCTAAACAACTTTATTGTTGATGACTGAAATTTCCCCCATGCTTATCAAGAACACAGCATTGTTTTTTATGGCATAACATCCTACCAGAATGATTTGTGCCAAAAGGAATTTTCCACCATGCTTATCAAGAACACAGCATTGTTTTTATGGCATAACATCCTACCAGGATGATTTGTGCCAAAAGGAATTTTCCACCATGCTTATCAAGAACACAGCATTGTTTTTATGGCATAGCATCTTACCAGGATGATTTGTGCCAAAAGCAGTCTCTAAATTTTATTAAATAGTCAGGTAATAAAATTTAGTTATTAGAAAATTATAAAATTGTTTGAGATGGGACAAATGGATTGTATGGGATGTTATGCTTAGTAACGATTCAATCAAAAAACCAAACGAGTATGAACTCTATATTCATCTCTCAATATATTACGTCAACAATAATAGCATTATTATTATAAACAACAAGTGTTAATATTTTATAACAATGAAACTCAACAACAAAATGTGTTACAGTAAAATGAAAATCATAAATCATATCGGCACAGTTGCACGTTGCAAAATACAACAACTCATGGGTTTATACATGAAATGTGCATCATAAATTTAAACTCACATTGTACTTAAAATCGTCAATACATTGTGATCAAAATTCAAACGTCAAAGGTTTAATAATGTATTGGAGCTCACGAGACATAAATTGGATTTGAGATTGAACTTATCACATTTATATTACTACATACAATCACATCGCACAGCGAAATTGTGTGAAGGTTTTACAGTATTGTGTATTTCTCAGAATGTGTGTGTAAGCAGTATTTAAGACCAATAACGATAATCGGATATAACTTGAATGACATAAAATTAATTGTTAAATAAATGTTTTAAGAATTGTAAAAAACTCATATTAATTCATTCTTTACAACCTTGTTATAATTACTTTTCTAGTGCCATAAAAATAGAATTAAAACACATTAATTGTTATAAATGCAAATTCATATGTCATGACAACGCTTGAAATAACTATTGTTCTGATATTGTCAGAGCAAATTTGGAATAACAGCACATTTATCTCGATTGTATTTTTATCTCAACTGGAATTAAATTTTCCACTTTTCGTACAAGTCTTGTTTTATTTAATAGAAGAGAGTCCCACCTTCACCCGGATATCTCAGGAGTTGTGAACTCCTATTTATTTAATAACAGTTATAACAATATAATAACAATTTATTTATTTATTTATTTATTTATTCATTCTTTACTGTACATTGATAAAAAACAATTACATAAAAGGTATACATTCAAATTAAATACAATCAATATACAGAGGGCGAGTTTATCGCAAAGGCGCGATCTCTTCCAACTAACCCAAAGTAGCTAAACGTATTTATCTTCGGTTATACGATCTGTAAAATAATAATAATTATATGGAAGAATTACATATGGCCCCGACCACATTTCTGGATATAAAAATTATTTTTACTAAGCTATTAATTAATATTACTAGTACTCACTACTCACACCATGTCTCATAACTATGAGATTGAAAAATATTTTTTTTTTAATTTAACGGTAATGTATAATATATATCGAGGGTATACAACCAAAATGCACTAAGTCATTTCAGTTTTGAGATGACATGGTGGCAATTAAATGAAAAAAAAAGTGTTTAGATCAATACAAATTCGTCATGTGTTATTTGAACTTTAATTAAGATGATATTGGTAAGTGACTTTTAGGCTTTGCAAACAAATTTAAACATAGGAAATATGTTAATTACTTGAATAGTTTTTGAAAACTTTTGTAGCGCTAGACTGACTTAGTGCATTTTGGTTGTATACCCTCGATATAATATTAAATTCAAATATATAATATATATATATCAATTGGTTTCACCTCCCTTTTAGAGATATATCGCGGGTGTCGTGAAGGCAGCAGGCATCGATAAGCGAGAACTCGCTGTAGGAACGTAGAATACCCAAAAACGATATTTTTATATAATCTCCAATTCGCTTAAAAATAACACGTTAAAAATCGAATGAATAAATAATAGTTTAAGTACTTAGCATAATCCTAATAACATACATATATTTCCTTTTCCGTTATTCCGTAAATACATTAAAAAATATCCTTGGATACATTTCCGAATTCAACAAAATATTGTGATATACATAACAAATTATGATCCGACATTGTACAAACTCCTTCTAAATAAAGAATTCTGATTATGTACATTTTTTACATCCTGTAATTACTCGATCATTAAGTTTTAATCCAATTTCTATAATAAAAATAACATTGCCAAAAAACCCCCCCATAGCTTGTTTCTACCGTGCCTTGAGGGGCGCGAGGAAGAATCAAATTATGTATATAATAAATAGGAAAAGTATATGTAAGGGTTGAAAATTATAAAGCTAAATCAGATTTATGTACCTGTATTTGAGCGTTTTTTCATGTAAAATTGAGAATGCTTTTCATTTATTTTAAAAACACCCTCAATTCAATATATTTCAAGTCTGTTAATGCCTACATTTTACCGCCCACATCGAAAAATATGATTAAACAATATTGTTTGCTGTGCACTTCAATTAAAATATTTTAGTAGAAAATCTAAATAACGTTCCCTGAATAACAATTAGCATTATTTTATAACTTGTTTTAGATGAGTAAACAGACATTTAACAACACTTTTAAAATATTTTTGATATACTGAATGAAAAAAATACATTCTTATTTTTCAAGTCTCATATCAGGACTTCCTGATGTTGATGACATAGGAGAAACGCTCCTGTCCTGAGCAGCGCTTATCAGTTATTTTAAAGGTAGATACCTACATATAAAAATATTTCACAATACGAGTAGGTACATTTTTTTGTTATAATAAGTATCTTTTATAAATAAAAGTATTATTTACAGATTAGCTACTCTTGCCTCATTGTTATGTTGTGGCCGCAAAACATAGAATAAACAAATATCTACAGTTAAAAAAATATTTTAAAATAATCTAAAAATGTATCTAAGTTTAAAAAAAACAGACACTGCGTTGGAGAATTCTAAGAAAAATCTCCGGCTTTTGCTATTCACAGTGTCGGTGTTTAGGTAGGTAATAGAATTCCATAGCGAAATAAATGAAACAAATGTTTTATATTCTACTATTTGTTTATTTGACGAGAGAGACGTCTTTCGTCTTGTTAGGACATTGTCAATGTCAGAGATTGGCAATGTCCTAACAAGACGAAAGACGTCTCTCTCGTCAAATAAACAAGTAGTAGAACAAAACATTTGTTTTATTTATTTTGCTCCAGCCTTTGCCTTTACGCAATTACGGAGATAACAAAAAAACCTATATCAGAAAAGAGTAATTTTTTCAAGAGTTTGTCATCCTCTTATACTTACTTAATAATCTTAATCTTAATATTTTATAAATACCCTTCATTTATTTAAGATTTTTCTGTGACATCAAATCAAAGTTTACTATAAATAGATAAATCTCCAGTGTTTTTAGCGCAATAATATTGTAACTTGCACTGAGAAAATTGAAAAATTTATTTAACTGTCTTAAGATTTAAACAATAAGCACAAAACAGTGTTAGCGGTGACACAACAAGGAAACTAATGACCTAGGATTAGAAGCGGATGTTTAGAGAATGAAAAGGAAGGAAGTGTGAGGAGTTATAGGGAACTGAGAGAAGATGAGGTAGAAATATACAACTTATAACTGTATTATAATATATGTATAGGTATTAAGTGTAGACTGTAGATAGAATGGTGTGAGTGTGTATTGTAAGGAGTGAGTTCGCTATTACATTTGTTCTTATTGTTGTTCAGTAAACAATGTGGGAAAAGGACACACGTGATAAAACCAAGAGGATACACATAACTTGTGCAGTATTTCAAATCTTTACAAAGTATATTGTTTGTGACTAAAACCATTCGCTGTTGTTACTACTACACAACTAACACTCTCATACTGAAACTTATAAAGTAAATCAAGCCTTTCTCTTTTCTTCGAGAAATCGCCTCCTATTTCAGGAATACTTTAGACACTATTACGTTCTATTGCGATGGAATGACTTCCCTCTTTCAGTAGGAACAATTCTTTTGCAAAGTTTTTAACAAATTAATACTTTTACTAAACTTCCGTTGATTTTCATTTTGATATAAATAAAATGAATAACACAGTACATTGTATCTGACACAACGGTCAAGCAAATTTTATTTATGTGTACCTACAGGTTGAAATAATGTTGAAATATGGTTGATATTTATATTTATATTCAAATAAAAGTTGAAAAAATGTTAAGAAATATTCCTTTTGTTTTTATGTACAAAATTAATCAAAGTATTTTGAATAAAACCACAAATCCAACAAAATTATTGTGAATAAATACAGGTCGCAAATTATAAATAAAATTGACAGTATAAATAACAATTGAACTGGTTTTAGTAAAACACAAGACATTCGCCTGCATAGAAGCCGATAGATATTTTACCTACGTCATGTTACACAACACGATTGAGTCATAAGACAATAGGTAATCAGTTGTTTTAGAAATCAGGACGCAAATGCATTCATCATGACGAATGCTCTCAGATGCATTCACTAACTTACGGTACAGATAATGTATTTTAAACCAAATTCAAATACTTTGTTTGAAGATTCATTACAAGTATTAAAAAATTGGAAAAATTTGAGTTTATTAGGGACGTAAATACTATTTAAAAAAAAAACCATATCGACAAAACCATAATAATCTCATTTCACAAAAAAACTGAACCTCGAATGTACTCCACATCATAATAACTATATAAAGTACCTTATTGAAACACTATTCAAAGCTATAAATACGAAAATACCTTTTTTGATATATCTATAGGTACCGATTTTGTATTAATTTCTTTAACACGAAAAGGAGTAGAAATTTTAGTAAAAAAAACTGGATTTAATATAAATACAAACACACCCTCAAAGTAAGCGATATGATTATGTTGTGAAGTTGGAGTATGCCAGCAACGGGTGGATTCGAACCCGGGTCTCCCGATCAGAAGCCTACCACCCAGACTACCATCAAGCTACCAACCATCGCGGATAATGAATATTATATTAATTATTTTGTTGAATTTATGTTATGAAATATGACTGCCAAATAAAATATACTGAACGAACCAACAATAAATGTTTGTAGTTACTTTACATAGATCGATTACCTTCCAGCAACAACGGAATGAGCTAAAGAGAAAGGCGGAGACAAGCAACTAATATTAATGATACTAAGGACGTAGTCGTTATAAATAGTGAATATATGTAAGTAGTTAGACTATAGTTTAGTTCAAAGCTTTACAGTTAATGGAAAGCCATATAAAGCTATCGTGGATTTTAGCAGCTTGGCGACACTTTGGGTGGCCTTAACTGAATCTTCTTGCAATAATTAATTCTCAACGAGATATACTATTACTTGTTTATTTTGGCTTCTGTGTAATTTATCTACATATAGGAATAAAAGCATCTAAATTAATTAATTCTCGCAGTATTTGAAGTATTTTATAAGCGTTAAGGTATAAATATAATAAAAAATAAGTGAAATATTTAACGAGTCGTAATTTTGTCGTTTTCAGCATAAAAAAGCTTTAAATTGACTGATGTGAAAGGGTCAGCATAATTATGTTTCAATTTAGTGTATTATTTATCTGTTTTTCAATTTCAGAGTTACTTTTACAGATTTGCTTTCCCGCGACTTCGATTTCCAATTGGTCCTTCATTTATGTTTCTTTTGGTTTTTTATAAAAAATAAATTCTAACACAATAACTACTACTATACCATCACGGCATATCCCACAAGTGGGGTAGCCAGCAGATCAGCTGCATGTAAGAAACATACAAACTGTCCTCTTCGTGCCAGAATAAAATCAAGACATTCAGGATGGGTGGCAAACCTCAACGCTGAATTTAAGATGTAAAATGTCTTATTTTTTTCGTACACCTGCCTTTTACAGGACACTCGAAAACTTACCCAGAAGAGTGGGATACTAATTCTTTACCGGGTGCTCCACGGGATATAACACGGGATATGCCTAACACAATAAACTTAGTTAAAAATATTATTACGACTTCCAAATGATTTGCCGGCTATGAATAATGCAACGCTGGATACCGATTAAAAAACATTATTACAGGAGATACAGTTTTAATGCTTATAAGATAGGATCACAATATAAAGTTAAAGTGATTTGTATAGATTCATAAAGATATAATGAGAATTTATGCACAAAAAAATAATAAAATTTCGATGAAAACTCACGAATTAAGAATATCTGATTAGGTACTCTTAATTTATAATTTATTTATTTTCGAAGAGCAAACACAGTGAAAGTTCGTCATGGTTAAATATTTAGTTTGATTAAATTAAATTAAAACAAAACACACTCCACCCCTTTCTTAATTATCTTGTATTATCTGTCCATTGTATTTAGTTTTAAGTATTTTTTCACTGAAGATGGACGTAGCCCGAAAAGCTTATGAAAATATATATTATAAGATTATAAGAATTTAATTTAATCAAACTAAATATTTACTTAATATAAAGTTATGTAAGTCTCTCTCGAGCGATTGTCGAGTCGAGGTGAATCGGCGTCATTTTACAATTAACCCGTTATGCAAAATACCTACGAATATGTCATTGTAAGTAATTATGGGAAACAATTAAAGTATTAATGTGACTTTAATTTCCATTTGTAAACCAAATGAACGAATTTTTACTTTAATGTAACGTTTATATTTGATGTTTAGCAATAATAATTTCACATATTTTCGAAGGAATATTCGGATAATTTTTTGTAACCTACTTGATTTTAAAAAAAAGATGATATCGATTTTTCCAAACCTGTGCCTTCTATCGAAAGTTAGCGAAAGATATTTTTTTAATCAAGTAGCATTGTATAATACATATTAAATATCATAAAAACTTTGGATTCATTTATTTATTTATTGAGACAATAAACGGCTGTTGCCTGTTATTAATAATACAATACAATGTTTAATACAAATCACACAAAATATACTCATTTTTAATATCGACATTGAATACGAAATCTTTTAAATATTTTCTTTTTGAGTAGCAAAAGAGGACGTTACACGTACATCACACATTTATCTATGCAATGGAGTATTAAATTTTATGTTTTGAGTGATTTATACGTAATTTATTTATATAAATGTCTGATAACTGGAATTGTCATTGTGAAGAATGATTCAGCGTCATTAGCTTGTTTTCGCTATATTTCCGCAATATTTTGGTAAACAAATGATTTCGTTTCACTCAGAAATTATCTATCTATCTTTATCCTCACGCTACATTCCAAGTGGGGTAGGCAAAAAAGGTGAAGCGCCATATAGATCTTTCCCTTCATACTTCTACCCTACAATCGTATACTTTCTCATACACGTACGTCGATTTCTCTTGCTCAATTTGATTATATTGCGTGTCCGTTCATACGAATTGATATTTCTATAACCTTACAAAAGTCGCTCTTCCAAATTTTTTTTGGGCAGAAATAAGTGTACACTTCTTTCGTGTGTTTTGCATCATATCATATTTTTAGAATGGTTTTATTTGGAAAAAAATTATGCTCAATGTGAGAAATTTTCAGGACTATTTGGATATATTTGAAATTCGTAATTCATTACCAACTCTTAGTCATTTGGAGTACAAAGATTTACTATGCGCCAATCTCAAGAAGTTATCAAGGCGTGGTTGTAAAATTACCCGAGACCCAAGTATCTTTACAGCTAAATATTCATACAAGATCGCACATCTGCTGGTGAAAGTAATGTTTAGAGATGTTTCAATATTACTATATATATCTCATTATTTTATTTATTCATTTACACAACAAACCAAAAATTTAAGATGCAAAATGTCTTTTACAGGAGATGCAAAAAATGGGAGACTTACTTTTTGCCGGGTGCTCTACGGACCAAAAAGTAAAAAAAGTATCTTATTATTTGCGTATTTAACAATAATTTTTGAAATTATATAATAATCCACATCAAAATAAATTATTATTATCCAAATGTGGCACCTTCATAATTTTTTCCCATAAAGGATTATACTAATGCGTTTCAATGGATCGTTTCGACACTTTCATAATTCCATCGGAACAAACTCATTTCATAAAAAGCTTCCTGACAATTTTATTTTAAAAGCATTACTTTGCCAATAACCATTAATTCCATAAAACGTGCAAAGGCTTTATAGATAATTGCATTTATCACACAAATGCGTTGGAATTATTAAACGCTACAAAATTTATTCAATTCAATTAATTTTATTCATTATGCAGTTTGATGTGAACTCTTTATATCGAATTGCATATTTTCATGACTCGCAAACTAATTACATATTTTAAATAATTTCTTAACTATTATTTTTTGACCTAAAAAAAATAATCGGGGAGGGTCATTTATGACGCTGTTTTTATCTTTTTACATCTCATGTTTGACAGTAATTATTTAATTATTTTATTGTTTCTTTCAATCAATATAAATTATCTTTTATCTATGTGTATCATCGTAGAAAACTATTGTCAAATAGTGAAAATAAAATTTGCATGGTTACAAGATATTTGTTAAATCTGAGAATTAAAATAAATATGTTTTTTTTTATTCATACAAATACCATCAAAGCGCATACTAGCGAAATGTGTTCTTGATTTGTGTGACAAAGCTTATTGAGGAAAACTCTTCATCTTAATACGTTTCGCTTATTAAATAGCGCAAAGCTCTCATAGCCCCACCAAAAATATAAAACGAGAACGTTATACCTGCTATCAAAGCCATCGTAGCAAAACCACTTAAAAAAAACAAACTACCTATTTTTATGGACTACCCATTTTTGAAATTTTATTTAAAAACAGTCAATATGTAAGAGAAATTTATATTTTTATGTCAAGTGATCAATGTTCACGTAATGTCGCTTGACTGAATTCTCATTCACATGATCAAACAAACTCTCAAATAATATGATTGGTTATGCCTTTATTTCGCTTTTCAATTTCATGTAAGTACGTTTCCAACAAACGGTTGTTATTATATAAACCAACCCTCAAATTAACCACCAATGCCTGTGGAAATGAAAACCACGTAGTTGTACTAAATGTGGTTTCACAATACAGTCGTCCTATGTTAGAAGATGAGAGCATACAAAGAGTATAGTTACACTCATGTGAGCTGTGCACATATCTACATAGATGGATAGTAATTACATAATAATACATACATACAATTATTCGTGTGATCACTGAGTACTGTCAATTTTCACCAATATCCGATCCAGATTCTAGAAGGGGTTTTAATTGTTAGGATTTTCTCAAACTATCATCCATCAAATAGAATATTAATATTTAATATATCTTTATTGTGATCCAAAATAAGATTCTTCAACACTTGTTCAACAATATAATGAGTTTTATTTAATAGATTTTTTATAAATTAATAGATTTCGAAAAAATAATTGTTTCATAACATGTTTAGGTTATACGATTTGAGAAGACAAAGAAATTCGGCTAACGGATTACATTATTATGCTATTATAATCCAGTATTAGATATTCTTTCAAATTATAAAATGATATTAAACGTATTGAAGAGAAACTTATTCACGACGATATATTCAATACTTTATTACTTCCAATAAATCGATACCCATAATATGTATAACTGATTATATATGTTATTCTATTACATACATATATAATAATAATCAGACCGTAAAAAGGTCTATTCATCGAATTCATTAGAGTGTTCTTGAATGGAATGTGAACAATGTTTTAGGTATAAAAAAAGTATTTATTGATTATAACTTTCATTCAAAATCCTATAAATACATAATTACTACGGAAAGTATTAGGTATTCTACAGTTATACGTATTATGGGTAACGATTTATTGGAAGTAATTCAATCAAATTGAAGACATTTTAGGAACTTATGGTGATATAACGTAGAAATTAATAATTTATTTTACAAATTTTCTTTTGTGCTCCGACAGGTCAGCTGATATAAATAATGTATGAATAATAATTTTATCGACTCTCCAGATTGTATATTCAATGTCAGGAACTTTTTTAATGAAATGATTGTTCAAAATATAATACAAATGTGAAGAGACCTAATATAAATCAGGAAACAATGAAAATGTATCCAACGTGACCATTCATAATACGACTATTTTTATCCTTTTTCTCTTTTCGCATTTGAAAAAACATAATTTAAAAAATTGAACGTGTATAAAATAAAGTTAAACATACATAGCGTGTCCTTGATATGAGTTTTCAAATTACGTGCGAATATTTTTCATACAGATCAATTTCCACATTACAAACAGACAAAGTAAATATTTTAAGAATGCACCATATAGGTACAAAGGATCATTGAAAACCAATTTCATGAAATCAACTATGTGGCAGGATGGTTGTTTAAAACAGAACATAACGAGGGTCAAAAATAGTCGCATTTAAGTAAAGGATAAAATTATGTAGTTTTTATGTGTACTTTCTATGAGCTCAAGCTAAATAGGTACGTAAATATTCTATTTTTATTCCAACAATGAATCCTACATTATAAAATTAAAATTAATAGTTTTCAAAGTATTAGCGTAAGTAAGTAATATATGTAAGTCAAAGTAATAATGATTTGTTTTACTGGAAAATACATAAAAATAACAATCACTCACATTTTTCGAGAGGAAACCAAATCATATGTATGATGCTTTGATCGTGAGAATCATTCTTTATTTTAAATAATAGACAACTTTTGTTTTTCGATAAAGCTCTCACATATTCCATATTTTGTGAATAAACTATCAAACTTTTGATTTCTTTACATTCATTCTCAAAAAAAATATATTTGCACAGTTTTCGTACTTAAAAACTTGCAGAACTGCCACAGACTCCACTTAAATGTTTATTTTACATTTAAAAATAAAAGCATTGGTATTTCAAACAAAATTTTGAATTCTATTGAATACTACCTATATTAAATACTACTGAATATTAAAAAAAAAAAAAAACTACCTTTTAAATATTATTTGTATTCATATTTATTTATTTATTTATTTATTTTATTCTTTACTGTACATTGGTTACAATATTACATAGTGAAATAGTGGCATAAAAATAACAATTATAAATTCAATGTACAGAGGGCGAGTTTATCGCTAAAATGCGATGTCTTCCAACTAACCCGGTTATACTCATATATGAGTATACCTTAACGAAGTGGGTAAAACGTAAAATAAATATACATTTTAAGAACTTTTATCGGATTAAAATATAAAACTCGCAGTAGTTTTGTTAACATAAAGCCTGCTTCGTGTTCCTTTATCGCTGAATAACCCCAGTGCATACCTACTTAGAAGAAGAATTTTAGTGTGCAATATAAACCACGAGAATCCTTCGCCACGAAATAACAGTGGGAAAATAAACCGAGAAATTTCAATTGTTTATTTTTTAGTAGAATAATAAACAATTTATTATTTGTTATGTTTAAAATTAATATAATATAAACAACAGGAATTGCTTGATATTCATAAAAAACCGTAATTTAATACTTAAATATAATAATCTACGTATAACTTATGAATTTTAACTAACTGACTTTTTACTATATTTAACAATTTTATACCACTTTGATTTCTCTTTGTAATGTCTTGACCAAATTTTTAACTTATGAATTTTAACTAATTGACTTTTTACTATATTTGACATTTATAAACCTTTGATTTCTCTTTGTGATGTCTTTACCAATTTTTTTTTTAACATTTTTGTATCTTTTTTATAATTATACATAACATGATTAATGTTATATTGTCTGTAAAACTTTCGTTTCTTTAGTCTAATTGTTTTGTGTCTTTTTTTGTAACAGATCTTTCCTTTGTTTACATGTTTTGTATGTATCATCATCATCACATCATCGCCCTCAACGCTCCTCTCGGGAGCACAGGGCAGAAACCAGCCTCCTCCATTCAGAGCGTCTCTGTGCCAATTGCGTCACCTCTTTCCACGACATTCCTTGCGCTCTGATATCGTTGTCATAGGAACGGTGTATTGTGAAAGAGGGACGCCCGGGCCGACGGAACCCCTGCGGACGGAAAAACAGTGCTCTTTTTGGCCAACTATCATTGGGCATTCTCAAAACATGTCCCAGCCAGGACCATCGTCTCTCTTGTATTACGGAGATTACAGGTCTCTGCTGGGTGCGCCGGCGCACAGCATCATTTGTAACATGTTCATACCATCTGACATCCAAAATCCTTCTAAGACACTTGTTTTCAAAGCTTAGTATCTTCCGCTCTTGAGCCTTGGTTAAGTGCCAAGACTCGCAGCCATATAGAAGGATGATGCACGCATTGAACAAGCGACATTTTGTCCTGATGCTGAGTCCAGACGCCTTCCAAACTTTGTTCATGTTGTTGAAAGCCCCGCTAGCTGCTCCTATCCTTAACATGTTAAAGGCTTTGGCCGTAAATATTTGTAAATAAATAAATAAATAAATAACTTTTTTTTCACTAGATGAAAAATGAAAGACTGTTAAAATGGCATGAAAAGTATTGAATATTATAATCTATAGACTTTTGATTTGGTCGTAGTATGAAGGATTGATCCGTTCACAGGAAATGTTGAACTAACTAATGACTAGGTCAGTTCTGTACAATGATGTATTTGATGTTTGTATGATATTATTACTAAAGCAAATAATATATAGCTGATAGGAAGAAAACAAGTTTTCATTTTATATTTTGTATTGAAATATTTTTTATTTGGATTGAGATAGGTACACACCGTTTTGATAATAGCAGCATCACTCATCTATTGGGTGCAATGCCAGAAAAAGAGAGAGAGAGAGACTAGGTTAGTTCATCATCTCGCCTTTCGTACATTGTATTGTATACTATTGTCGATCTTATGGCACTATACCCTTATTATTATTATAATAATATACAGAAAAGAACAAAATAAATAAACAGTATTTTCACTTTTTCCTGAATACTTTTAATATATTAATTGAGAATACAACAAACTTATAAAAATTGAGCAAAACAGTTATTATTATTATCAAAAATATCGAAGTATTTTTATTATCAGCATTCCAATGACCGGAATTCGCGTCCCCTAAAAAGCTAGCTGCACCAACGAACTAATAAAAAACATTCGTGACCTGTTTTTGGTCGTACAGTCGGGAGAAAAATACAAGAAATTCAACACAATAAGCTATATCTGAAGCGGAACATTGATCTAGAGAAATGAAATGCTTAAAGCTTTTAAATGGAAATAAAAACACAACCAATGTGCCGTTTATAAAAACGCTATGAATTTGAAAATATTTTCAGTAGAGTTGAACACAATTGAGTTTCGTAATATTAAAATAAATTATTACAAGAAAACAATGTATTTAGTTCATTACTTGCCCAAATCTAGTTAAGCTATATTTTAAGTAATATTTATCAATTTTGTATCTCAATTCAACGATTAATAGGAAAGTATCGGAATGCATGTAATAATATCATTAACTATTTCATTACATTAATATTCATTAAATGATAAATTCCTAGTTTGTTGTTTTAAGACACTCGAAAAACTTTAGCGATTGAGGAAAGTAATTGTGTTATAAGAAATGTATATATTGTATATATTTTTCAATCATATATGTATATGGGTTTTTGTAATAAATCTAAATATAGCTCTATACACCTTTTACAGTAAACTGAAAACCTAAAAGATTTTTTTGTTGAGATAAATTATATCTATTTCTTACAAAAGTTCATTGAGCAAAGCGTAATAATCTATTACTAAGCGCAAGGCCTATTCGCCAAGAGTATTATATCACAATTAAGTCGAAATTACTTTGTTGGACAAAACCACGTACATAATAATATATAATAAAAGTTGAAGAAGCTTAAAAAAAGATAATAAAGAATAGGTACAGCGACACGATGGTCACCTTTATTGGAATTTTATGAATTCCTTTTCTAGGGAAGAATTTGTGATCTACCTTCTAGTAAGTACTACTTTGAGAATGAAACGTGATGTCTATATATGTACATACATATATACCTCTTACCCTCCATACACATTTCAGGTTTGTACCACTCAGAGTAGTTGGATTGTGAGGGAACACACGTCTTTGCAATAATGGAACATGGACATTCGATATACTTATATAATATCTGGTACCCACTCTGTACAAAGGTAAAGTAAGTACCTAGTATACCTATTCAAGTACCACTTGTACCAACAACAAACATTAGCTTTGTACAAGAGATTTTATTGTGTAAAAAGATTGAAGATAGATTAAAATCTTTATACTGCTCTACAAGACTAAGTACTGAACTTATGACAAATTTTATCATGATGAAAATTCTTGATAGAGATAAGTATCGAGTTGGTAACTTTATTATAAATATATGTTAGATTTTCAACAGACAAACTGCAATCACAAATATTTTTAACACTTAGAGGATAGGCAGAGAGAAAGAGAGATAGTACTGGGTGTTTCCAATGCTTCCGAATTGGCTTTAGCTGGTTTAAGCATGCTTTACTTTATAAACGTTCACCGATTTCCACCGCACTCTTTAGTTCTCTCATATGTTACTATTTTGTTCGCAACGGGTGACTGGACTCATTGCTGTTAAGCATTTCGTCCAACCAACCGTCATCATCAATAACTAATGTGAGAGTGGAACTTTCGATGAAAATTCCAGTTGTTACTTGGGATCGAATCCAGCATCTCTATGTTGACAATCCAAAGCTCTACCACTGAGCCATAAAGAGATGTGACATCACCCTCGTATTTTTGTTGTTAAAAGGTACTTGTATCCACACTGCGATGCAGAGCTATCTATCGAAATTTTATTACAACATTTTGTTACCGAGCTTTTAATATTACTAATGGATTCTTCCTTTGAATAATCTATAGAAGCACAGTTATTTCTGTCACACTTACCAAGATTATTACGTTTGTTTTTATATGTAGGTACTTATTAGATTTTCAACAGACATACTGCAATCACATATTTTTAACACAAATCCCTTAGATCCTCATTTCTCATTGAAAATTCCACTCTCATGTTTGGCATGCTTAAACCAGCCAAAGCCAATTCGTATCGTTGCTGTGAAGCATTTCGTATGAAGTACTTAATATTAAAAAACAAAGTTTTGAAATGATTATCATGTTTCATACTTAACATTATTTAGTGTATGATAATTTACTTATGTACTTACGTTTACTTTACACAAATAATATATAGACTTGTCCATTATATTCAAGTGGTTACTATCAGAATAGTAGTAAAACAAGCCGTAAAATATTAATAATTATATAATAATACAATATTAACAGTACAACTGGTTAGTAGCAATTTGCAGATAAATTTGGGTCAAAAGTTTTATTATCATCAAACTGTGGGCAAGCCTACATTATTGTAATTAAAATGCCAAACAGAAACAAAATTAAATTCGTATATTTTATACTATTATTTTGTTATGAACAAGAGATAATAATGTGCATGGATATTAAATAAATGCCTAATTATTATTTGTACTTCTGCATTATTTAATAATATTGAGGTTTGTCAGTAATTATGAAAATAATAACGGACTCAATATAATGAAAAAAATAATAATACAGTATTGTGATGAAACTTGTAACTTTGACCTTCCATGAACATGATAATTTAGTTGACACCTTTTGACATAGAATGCTATTTTTCATTTATCATAAATTATAAGTTCCTAGATAAATTCACTAGCCAACATAACTCTATGCAGAATTTTTACACGCACGATTCAAGGTCTATGAATGTTTCTAATGCTAGGCGTGCTAATTATTTGCAGAAAAAAAAAACTTTAATAAAACACAGCTATGGTTGACTCTCAATAATTTAAATTGTATAAATACCTGCTCTAAGGACTGAATTGCTAAGTAATTGTTTGACAACAGTTGAACAAATGAAGCGAAATTTAATCCGGATTATCTGCTAATTGTTTATATACATATTAAGTATTTAATTAATACTGAAAATATTTAATCGGCCTAGTCGTTTGTGTCACTAGGAACTACAGGCTGTCTGACAGGCTGTTAATTAGTGTTGCGGTGAGATAAAATACATACATACAGCAATACTACAGTTGGTATGGAGTATCAGCTGTCTACATAGGTAGGTACATATGGACGGTATTGCAATTTCATACCGTAGACACACAATGTGATTCATACAATACTACCTTCCTGCACTACATATTCAATAATATTTACTTTTATTATAAAGGTACAAGCAATTCATACTAGATACTCAAAAATAATTTAATTATATTACTGAAGACGGGATTATATACTAAAGCATATTGAATATACCTATTTATATTAAAAAATATTTAATAATCTATAATCTTATGAAACAAAACTATAAATAAATATAATGAGAAATTATATTTTACAAATAAACATTATATATTTTATATTATTTTTGAAATTTTATATATTATTTATTTAAAACATTTTATATTATTTTTATCGTTTTTTGTGTTTAGTGTTAATATGACGTAGTTAGATGGGAGAAATCACTATAAAGTGATAATCTCGCAATTGCATATCATCACATTTTTTCCTATGTAAACTGATTTGTTGATTTTGTTATGTGAATGATGATAATATGCAAGAAGAATAAAATAAAATAAATCAATATGTTTCAAACGTTTCGAAAGTACTGTATAAACCCCACATAATTATAATATGTGCATTGTGCATGCTCATAAAGATTAAACGATACACTTGGAAAAGGCGACATAAACCAGAAATATTATAAAAATAACATTTATATATTTACTTAACAATGAACGGCTTTTTCCTTTTAAATTACATATTACAATTTACACGAATATTTATATTATTCTTCAATTAAATCTATAAATACTAGACAAAAAACAGTATATTATTATCAGTTACGGCAATCCATCCGTTTTAGGTGATTTGTTAAAAACAGAATAAAAGATATGATAAATTAAATTTCATGAGAAGTTTTAGAAAATGTTGTCTGTTACAATTAGACAATAATGAAAAAAGAAAAAAAAAGAAAAGGGATTATTTATTTAGCTGTATAACACCCACGACTGTAACATAATATAAGTATCAAGATAATTCACCTTAAATTGTGTTTTGTATACCTAGAATAATCACTCACTCACTAGTCAGCCATCTCTCCACTGCTGGATGTAGGCCTCTTCCAAACTTTTCCAAACGTCTCGATCCTGTGCCCGCTGCATCCAATTTCGTCCAGCGATTGGAGTTATATCGTCAATCCATCTCTTTTGCGGTCTTCCGATGCTTCTTTTACTACTCCATGGTCGCCATTTAAGAATCTTGGGGGTCCATCTACCATCGTAGAATAATACATGTATTAATAATACATGTTACACTAGAATAATACATTTCCATAATTTATAATCTCAGTTTTAAAAGCTCCCCTCTGGAGCATAAAGGGCTAAAATCAATCTACTCAACTGAGTCACCTCTTCTCACGACATTCCTAGCGCTCTGATGTCGTTATCAGAGGAACCGTGGATTGAAAGACAGATGTTCGGGCCATCCAAACTCTTGTTGATGATAGCATAATGCATTCTTTGGCCAACTTTAACTATAGCTTTATACATTCTCACAACATGACACTCATTGTTATGTTAGGAGAATTTGATGAACTCATTTCATGTTTTTTTTAAAGATTTGTAAGCAAACCGATATTTTTGTAATATCGGCAAACTTCATTGGTCAAATATTGATGTTTTGTACTGTTTTGTAATATGTGCCAAATGACTGTATGTTTTACTTGTTTAGTAAATAAAATTAAAACGACCAAACGGACCGTCATCATTCCTATAACAGAGACCGTGAATCTTTGCTGAGTTATACATGAGGTTTTTCAGGACACTCAAAAAAATTTAAAAAGGGAGACTTACTTTCTACAAAGGACTTCAAGATAAACAATACACAAAGAAACTCACACCCATTAAATGTGGTCGGTAAAGTATGTATTAACGAATGATATTGTCGATTGAGTTAAGAAAAACATACTTTCTCAGCATTTCTAGTGTAACCAAAAAGGTTCTTCTAGAAGCTCGTTAAAAGTTTCCCTTTCCAAACGATATAAAGGTTGCACAAGCGTAGGTACCTACATAAAAGAATGTCCATTTGGAACCCTTTACGTAAGCAATTTTTTGAAGAGCTTTTTCACTTTTGTACCCGAATTCATTATTTACTTCCCAAATTCTAAAAACCTTACATGACTTGTTATGAATTCCGAATAATCCTTGTATATTATTTATATTACATAATTGGTTAACAAATTCCCTTCCCAAGTATTTCTAGATATTATTATTGTTGTGATGATATTTCTGAAACTTGTATCTAATAGACCGTATCAGCGACAAATAATAATACAAGTACCTAGTACCTACTTCACAGAGAATTTGCTGAATATGTTAGGGTTCTGAAAGGGCGCCACAAGTATCTACATACATACACTACAAGGAATACCATTTTAATACATTTGATATTATCACGACATTTCCTTTGTGAGAAACATCCGACACAACACATTTCCTTATGTACGAATTTGTTAGAATATCATTTACCAAAATATACAATAAATGAAATTTTCAATATTTGTGGAAATAAATAGTGAGTAAATATCTAGTACAATAATTTTCCTCGCAGATGAAAATATAATCTTATAGATTATAGAAATAAGAATAAACGGCTGGCTACATTTTTGAACAAAACATCCATACCAGTATAGGTGTATATATTAATATAAGGTCTATTTTTAACTTAAGAATCACGAATTTCATTCTAGTTGCCTAGTTACTAAGCACAGCTTGCTGGAATATTTTTCGTTTATTATCATATAACCGTTAGGCAGACCAAGACAAAGATTGTTGGATAACATCAACCGAGATCTAGAGGAGCTCAATGCTAAAGACGACTGGCAGTCCATTGCTCAAGATTGAAAAGCTTGGAGATCTATTGTTTCGGAGGCAAAGATCCTACAAGAGTTGTTCGGCCATCGGAAGTAAGTAAGTAAGTATCATATAACATTGTGAGTGGCTCTATTAAATAAAATAAAAAATATAAACACAACTATTTTAAGTATCAGGGTGACTCAAATTATCATTCACGTAATCATCATTGCAAATTTCGTTTGTGTATAATCGTAGACTGGCAAAAATTTGGACCCAAATGCCATCTACTTATGTAAGACAACACCAAAAAAATTCATAGACAAAAAATCGTATCTGATGTGTGCCTGGCCTTGTAATAAAAGCTTATACGACATCAGAGTTTCAAACAAAATACGAATATTTTGAAAAGTGTTGTTTATCTTAAATAAATTTAATTGAAATACATAGGACTTAACAAAGTTTTAATTTGGGTAGACAAATAATTTCCAATGTTAAAAAATAATGTATTATAATTTATTAGTAATTTTTTAATGTGTATGTCGCGTGTTTCATGCGTATGAAATAAAATTAATTTTGCTTTACGAGTTATGAATTTTTAAGAAGTGAAGTAAATTAAATTTCAAAGAATCGATACAAACTTTAACTTAATAAATCAGATATTTGAAACCACAATGTCGCAAATTGCCGAACAAACTGACAAATATAATAATTGTTGAATTCTTTACTGGAAAAAAGGTTATTATCATAGAGGTATACCTCCTCAAAAGTACAGAAAACAGCCGCATACACAATGCTCGGAGAACGCAGCAAATGATGATTATATCTCTCTTTTTCTTCTGTCGATACAGGAAATAGAAGAGAAAAAAAATACGTTCCTTCTCGTTGCTTTTGTACATAGTCGCAGAGAAGGAAATAACGCCAGAGTCCATCGTTTGCTACAGATTCGTAACAAGCAATGTGGACGCTGCTAAAATGGAACAATTTTATAAATTAAAATCATATTTTGAACCACTCCAGGTTAATCATTCTAGTTGATTACACTCATCGATATTCAACCCATTTGAAAATATTTTAATTAGGTAGGTACATATGTTGTATATGATACACATACATAAATGTGAACTTTCTTTAAAAGTGCATGACACAGAGCTTCGACGCTTATGAATCCACTCAAAGCTTGGTTAAAAGTAGTCTTTAAACCTAGGCAACATTCCCAATTCTTCTGTGCCTTATAACATCTACACTTCTTAGTAAGTAAAACCAGTCTCCAATATCCAATCGTGTCAAAAATTCATAAAATAGTTTATAAATTCTATCGGCAAGATGAAATCTATGAAACGGTTTAGTATAAAAGTTGTATTTTTCTTTTGATCATGTAATGCAACCATTCTGAATTTATTCTAATACCTATTATAATATTCATAGTCTAGATTTAGTTCTGTTCGTGTTTCACTTGTAACGTGTTATTTGTTTTTATATGTGTATGTATAGTTATTACACTTATGCGTGTATTATTTTTTTACATATTATATTATGTAACTGGATCAGTATAATATGACGCAGAAGGATGGCTAACCGCAATACAAAGCTGAATAATATTTTTTGTAAGTATGTATTGTATATTCCTACACACTATAATTTTTAGGCGATAATAAAATACTGACTGGTACATAACGCAAATGATTTACATATTATGATAATGGGTCAGTGGTTTAAATGCTGTGAAATGTATTACTTACCTACAAAATAACGAAATGTTCACAAACATCTCATCGTTGGATATTAAAAATACACATATAGAAAGAGTGTACTTTGAGTAGGTACCTAGCTGTAATTCTTTGGTTTTTGATTTTTTTTTTCAATTTTAGTCTACAGGTAAAAATAAAATAAATACATACATATTATAGTTGAACAATTCAAAATTCAACATAAAAGAACTTTGTGTTCTCTACGGGAGCTCAGGGGGTACATTTAAGAAAACAGAATACTTATATATATATTTCTACGAACAATTCAAAGTCAATATTATTCTTCTTGACGTCGACTTTGGAAGAAATATATAAATATTTCTTAAAGTGTTTTTGCAACATCAAAAATATTTTCATGTCTTACTTTTTTGAAAAAATAAACGTGAATTTTTTTTAGTGTTGAGATGGGGCTTCCTACAGGACAAATCTGGAGCGTTTGACTGCGGTATAAAACAGACTATGCCACATTTGTTAGAATGTCGCATGCACTATGGAGGATATTTTGGACTCATCTTCAGTGAGCCTAGTTTAGCGTTACGTTATCGTTTCGTTTTCGTTCAAATGTAGACAACGTTGCGAGAACGTGTCAATTTTCGTAGCGACTTGTGTATTTTAGCTACGAAAATTGACGCGTTCTTGCAACGTCGTCAACATTTGAACGAAAACAATACGAAAACGTAACGCTTAAATGTGTTTTGAACAGGCCTACAGGTGTTGTGCATTTTGCACAGTACAGAGGCCTGAGTCAATAACACATTTTCACGTTACGTTTTCGTTCCGTTAACGTTCGAGTATAGACAAAGTTGCAAGCAAGTGTCAATTTCGTTGCTAAGATACACAATAGTTACGAAAATTAACACTTTGGCGCAACATCGTCTGTATTTGAACGCTAACGGAACGAAAACGTAACGTGAAAATGTGTTAGTTGACTCAGGCCTCTGGAGAGCGGTTTGATTAGTTTTTTTTTTGGATTTTAAAACGATAAATAATAATAATACATAACAAGCTAACGTCGTTTTGTGATAAACAAATTTGGTAGTAAAGGTGTAAGAAGCAAGCTACTTTGTAATTTAATCCTTACGACAATAAATCAATATAGTACCTAAAACATAATATAATTATATATACTACGTTACCACAAATGCGTGTTAACAAGTTACGATGGTTTGGACATGTATGAGGGAGCTCAGGCGTCCGAAAACCACGTTGTTCGATCACGTGGATCCAATTCTCAAGAACGGTCGCGTGTTGAGTAAAAGAAATTGATGTACGTGTTATAGAAATGTATGAATGTAGAAGAAATATCTAATGATAGATCTGTACGGCGTTTCGTTCTCACTGCCTACCCCACTTGGGATACGGTGTGAGGGTAAACCACCAAATTTGAAATATGTATTTAATCTCAGGTGGTATAGTAGAATGGTTTAATACTTTCAAACGTTTACAACACTTTACCACAATTTACCAAACCAATATGTCAATACCGGTCAGTCTTAATAAATGGGATTCCTTACTCAATATCTATAGAATGATAAAATATAAATATACTTTGAAATTTAGCACAAACCTGTTCTTCCAGGCAATGTTCTAACATAATTTTACTAAGAATGGCGCAAGATTTGTAGAAAAAAGCTTATTCAGATGGTGTATATCTGATTCAAATATTGTACTTATAATTGATTATAAATGTCAATTATGTATAAATCCTGGATTATTTGTAAGCTATTGCAACGCAACGATAAACTAACCCTATATAAATTGATAAATATATCTATACATACCATCACGGCATCTCTCACAAGACTTGGGATACCCAGTAGATACAAATAAACATTAATATTGTTCTCTACGTGTCAATAAATAATTAAGACATTCAAAGTATTATTATATTAGTTGATATGTAGTTGATATATTTTTGAGTGAAATGAAGATCATTTTTTAACTACGAACATCAAGAGTCTTCAGGTGTAACTAATATTTAAGTAGGCTTTACTAATTTGAGAGCAATTCAATAAACATAATTTTAAGTAGCGTTGAGTTGGCTTCACTGAATAATTTATCATTTTTAATGTGAAGGTATTCAGGACTACTTAAATTCGCAAATTGGATATTTAATATTTGCTAGGCTAAGGTTTTATTGAAAAATTATCAATAATGCATAACATAATACAGTTTATACAGTTTATCAGAGTATATGGCGCGTACAATAATACGATAGCATGTAACATTAGTAATGCTGTCATCTATTACGTAAAAACCACTAGACCGATATACGGATTCTCATTATTGTTACAGTAATTATATTGTCTTCTGCGCTCATACACACGACTATTATCTGTGTCAAAACTTTTACTTTTATTTCAATCAATACTATACAAACTAATATCACAGCTCTACTTATACTGTAATACTCAGTATGAATTTATTGTTATCTTTACCTTAGACAGTGAAAAGCTTACTCTATTCACTAGAGAGCACTACATATAATCGGATTATTATTTCTACCTACGAGAGGGTCTGCCTTCGGAGAAGATTCATTTCAAAGTACAATGGATACAATTTATTCCAATATTCACATTATTCCGTTTGTGTATTACAGATGCATACATAATGAACTAGATTTATGATGTTTTCATACATTTTTTACGCAAGCTTTATATAAAAATGGATTGAAAGAGAATTACTAACGCTTATTACTTTCTTTCTTTCTTTCTTTTTCCTCGAGGCAAGGCACCCGATACCGAGTGAATTATTACGCTTATTACTGAACAACTCTAACCACATACATGAAATGTATTCGATTTTATTTTAATCTACACAAATGTAAAATGTTCGGAGTCGAGGAAAGATTTAGCATATTTTCACAATCAATAAATCCATACGATTGTTCTAGATACATTGTTGAATATCTCTGATTATGCAACAGTGGAATTGCTTCAGTTATTTATTCTGTTACGTGATAGATTTGGTTTCTGAACCACAGATACCAAATCCTATCAACTGCAGTATTGTTTATACACCATCACTTATCTATGCATATAATAAGAGACATTTCCTATAAACTGCTACTTGTACATAGTACCTACTGGAAATTAACTTCATTATATGAATTTGCATTTAGTACAACAATTTACCTATTAAATTTTGTTTCATGATTGTAGTACTGTACTTTGAAAGTTTAGCAATATTATTATTATAAATGAAATATTGTCATTTGAAACTTGTGTGTCGACATGCAATATTTTAATACTATCTACTTGATAATACTGACTGACTTTATTAGCTATTTGTATGTCAGTGAACAATTCCTATAATATTGATTCAAACATAGCCAAAATACTTGTACTTAATTATAAGTGGGTATTTAACAAAACCGGAATCAGTTTCGCTGATGGGTTTGCTACTGGTATCTTGAGGTAGCTCGGTTGGACTCTTGGGGGTACTTTAGTGCTCTACGAGTTTTTCCGGGTCCTTTGGAGTAGTAAGCTGGCCTGGACCTGCGGCAGACTCAGAGACTAACCAATTACTGTAATAGGGCGCATGTTTGTTTCTAAATTTGTTTCTGTAGTTTTGCTATATGTATTTGATGTGCCTGTTGGTGTATATTTTTCTAATAGATAAATAAATAAACGGCTTTAAAAAGATACATAAGAAAAATCTTGATAGTTTTTTATGAAATTCAAACAAAATACTGTTTCATATAAATCTGTGTTTCTATCAACTTTTATAACATTGTCGATTACCCATAGAATTTTTCTCCGTACTACGATACCAACATCGACTACTCTTCTTCTACCTAACATATAAAAATGGAATTGTGGATTGGGATCCAATTTGATTCACCATACCTACTATTCATAAAATACGAAAAAAGTATGGACTTTAACAAAAGAACCCGTATGCGGACAAAATTCGTTATTTTAATTTTGCGACACCATAAGCAAAGCGATAACATTGTTATCAGTTGACAGTATGTAATCCTTTAATACAAAACATTAAGAAAGACGCACATTAATTCGTTTCCAAAAATACTCACTTAGTGGTCATCACATTCATAAAATTAGAGCAGATAGGTATATCACATCAGTGACAATGTGATGTATCTAATTAAAAGCATAAAGTGAAAAGAGGACAAAAGTCCTCATCGACGGATAGGTATTATACTTGAATTACCTTTTTGAAATTATAAGAGAGGTCAAAGGTACATTGGTATACTAACGATGTTTTCGTGTTAATTGCCAAAATTTAATACTCCTCCCTGTCTCCACTCGGTTCACCGCACAATAAAATTCTATCAGTAGTCCCATGGCGACAATGAATTGTTTGTTACAGAAACTAATTATTGTTTCATTAGTACATGAAATGTTGGCAAGTTTCCTAGTGATTGATCTAAATCAAATTGCAGGAGACATCAATTAAGAAACTTTAAGAGATATTTAATAATTTAATTCGCAAACTGTGTATTGATTACAGAAACGACTTAAAGGAATGTCAATGTAGAAAGATAAATTATCTATTTTGTTGCAAGTTAAATCACTCGGATTAATGACAGAGGATTTGCAAAATTCCTTCAAGAGTTTCTTATTATTCAAATTCCTTCTACAAGTTATATAATCTTAATACCCCGTTGTAGTATGCTTTTCTAATCTGCTCTGAGCTACCAATCGAATAAACTGATGATTTATTTAACATGTACTTTAAAAGTACATTTAAAATTTAAAATAATATATTATGCAAGTGAGCTTTGCATTTTTTTTGGACAAACTTATTTGTTTGAAACCTTTTATAAAAATAAATCTTATCTATTCCAATCAAATTGATGGAGATGATTGATTATGCATTGATAAATGTAATTGGTTTAATATTGATAGAACATGTACTTATATTATATTCTGTATTTCAAAATATTATTAATATTATTGGCTTAGTTGTGGCTGAAATAACATTCAATTTCAAACATGTTTATTATTTATAAGTTTCAATACATTTACTGTGAAATGGAAAACTATTCACCCAAAATAATTGCTTCAAACCGTAATTATTTAGTAAAATTATTAATCCAAGTCTGTTTGCTGAATATTAAATATCACCCAAAATTAATCATTTATTTTTTTATTAATAATAAAAAAATGTCACTATCTTTAGTGATGTGGTTGGAATTTTTGAAAGTACTCTCTCTCTCCCTGGGCAATTATTAATCCCACATGATGGTGGGGTCTGCCATTTTTGTCTTTCGCCGCCACTCGGCTCTATTCTGTGCGTCCTCCGGGGAAGCTCCGCAGTCTCTCATGTCTTGCTTCACAACCTCGCGCCACCTCCGCTTGGGATTTTTGGAATTTTTGAAAGTACATATTCAAAATATGTGTAACCTTATACACCTTTCACAGTAAGCTAAAAGCTTATATCGTTAAAGGGGAGTTTGCCCGCACTTGGGATCGAACCGTGAATCTCTTGTAAATTAGGCCAAGACTCTACCTCCAGGATCCTGAAAAACTAATATACTTTATACATTTGCTTCTAATAAATAAATAAAGGAAGGTTTGCTGGTAGGGATGACTATCGCATTTGTTACATTGGCAATGTGACTACATTGTAACAAATGGGCGTGAAAAAGAATTCTCATGAAACCAGCTCCATATAAGCATTGGAACCTCAGAACGAAAACGAATTTTATCTTTATGATCTTAACCAATCTCATGTTGACAAAAGATAGATTACTTGCATTAAACAAATAGATAGTTGATCAAGGGGATGTCATTAGCAGATTTATCACATATTTTATTATCGAGATCGTAGAAATGTTATACATACCTACACAGAGCAGACGTGATACAAATTAACATAATTGTTAACAAGAAATACAATACAGTCTATTGATTACAATAAGTAACTATTTTAAATTATTTTAATGCAGTTTAGTAGACAATATTGCATGTTATTATTAGAATGGTACCTAGGTACATACTTATTCTTGTTTATCATTCAGACATAATATAACTCAGCCAATCCGCTAACCACTTTCATAAACTGGTTTTGATCGCGGGCCCTATAGCGTCTGAATGCCATTATATTACAATACCTACGAACTGAACATGATTTCACAAATGTCTTTTTTATAAAGGTAAAATAATAGCTACATACATAATCAATTTAAAATATTGTTACCTAACTGAGTTAATAAGCTATAAACATATAAATAATTATCAAAATCAAGTTAAACAAAGGCATGGTACTTGTGTAAATTTCAAAATCTATCATATAATATCATCACAGAGTCATGTAGGTATGGGTGCGGTATTAAATAGACTACCTGGGTATATATTAAGTCATTTTACCCTAACGCACTGTTTACATTAGTCAATCTTTCATGAAAATTATCGCCTTAAGTAAAAGCCTAACAAGAATGATCACTCAAGAGATTCAATCATCACAAGAACAACCTTATGCGTAGTACTAGATGGTAAAATAAATGGTCATAATAAAAAAAACAAACCAATTTACGGTCTTAATGTGAAGGCAGGTATCATCCTGTTCCTCCCTTTTACACAAACACCATTTATGTCTTATTAACAATGAGTTAGTTAACTCCGTAATTGCGACAATTTATAAAATATAAATGACATTAATTAGAATATTAGTACTATTAAACATAGGATTTAAATCATTAAAGGAATTTACTTTCAATTCTATTTACATGGAGATTTAGATTTGTTACCTACCTATAAATGAATTTTAGTACAGAAACAGAAGTCATCGTTCGAAATATATGAACTTTGAGTAATCCTTATATCTACATACAAATTATTTTTATTATAGAAATTCACGGCATAAGCCTATTACATATTGTTGAAAATAATAAATAAGAGGTATATTAGAATAAAACACTTCCCTCTCAAAATACGTTTCCTTATGAAAACTCCAGTCGTGTCATTCCTCCAGGTACAAACAATATATCAGTTAAATCTATCCGTCTTGTCGTAACGTTTCTTAGGCAATAGAAACAATACTGCCAAATACAAGTTGAAGGATCTACTTCCAGACGATTCGATTTTTATTGTTTTAAGTACTTTGAAAACATTTCTGGTAGTTCTCAAGGCTAACTGATTTCAGAATTCAGTTGTCTTAGAAGAATTGAGCTAATTATTTTTTTTAATTTAAGATAGATACTTTCACAGATTTCAAAATATCGGTAGTTTATAAAACGTTTTTTTAACATTGGCGAAATAAAAAAAAATCATTTCGCCAACAATTATAAAACTTAAATGGTATCCTATATACAATCGAGCTCACATTGCGAAAAACAAGAACACTCGAAATATAATAAGCCTATACAAAATGGTCCGGCTTTACCACTTTCCATTTCTATCAAAAACTCGCCTATCAACTACATAGGTACTACATACAAGCTTACAGGCAAAATTGAAGGAATAAGTAAAAAGGTTGGAAAAGATAACATCACAAACAACGGCAACAATGTAGATACTTTGAATCTTTTTAAAAGGAATGATGATGACATTTTTATATAAATTGATTGAAAGTAAAATGAATCAAAATCGTGTACTGCATTTGTAATATTATTTGATTAAAAGTTACTTATCTACAAATTAAGGTAGAGACTTTAATGCACGCTTATAAAACGTTTTTAATTATAACTAATCAAATTGTATAATCCTAATGTTAATGGTACTGAAAAACAATAAATAGGGCAGAAAATGTTTTCATTCGACAAACATACCTAAATCGAAATTTGTTATATAACTTAATAAACCAGCACAAAAGCAATCTTACAACTGTAATATTTTATTTTCTTGCTTGTTTTCATTTAGATGCATCAGGATCAAAAAACATTAGTCATCGATAGATACTATGATCTGAAATGAACGGAGATTAATTACAAGTTAGTCACTGTCGTTGCGGTACGAACAAAGCCTCAAAGTCACAAATGTCAGTTCATGTAAAATCATAAAATAAAAAATATCGTCTTGTTGTGTGCGTGACAGCAGTTAAACCTTTTTGAGCAATATTGAATAAATAATTGAATACTTCAGCGAGTACATAAGACAAACTGTATCTGCAATTTATAAATAAGTTCGTCCCCCTTAATTAATATTGATCATACAAATGGATAGGCTACGCATAGCTACATGTTGTTTATTTATGATGATAGCCCGAAGTTCCTCGTGTATCGATTGTTATTGATAAGTATGATAGCAGCTTATCTAATCTAATAATATAGGTTATTATTGATCGGTACAGTAGGTAAGTAGGTAGATAATAACAACATATATATGTAGGTGCTCATTTAATATTATACATACCTACCTAAACTACTAACCTATACTACAAACCTAACATATATATTTTAATGTTAAGATACAGTCGTGGTGGATTACATGGCGTAACTGAAATTTATTACTTAACTTAAAATTACACAATTGATACTACAATATAGGTTTACAATAAAACAAAACTTACCTATCTAGCCAGCAATATATAATATTACTACATTAAACCATATTATATTGTATGGGTGGGTGGACTTTATTATGTATATGTACGTTTTGCCAAGTTGATGTCACGTATTGATATAATAATCTCACTCGCTTATTATTTATCCACAATAATTATTGAACTAAATAATTACTTTTGCTTATATTAAATGAAGTTCATCGAGCGTTCAAACTAATTCACAAAAATATCATTATAAAATGTTATTTACGCTCTGAGGTAATGAAGGTATATTTTGTGAGAAAACAGATTTTACAAAGGATAATTGTAGGTATACATATGCACATATTTTCTCTTTATTTCTTTTCAAATGTACATACCTACCTACGTATAGGTAAACGATAAATGCTCACATCATTCAGTAGCTTTCTGTATTTTCCAAACACATCTGAATTTTTTAAACCATGGTGTAGTAATTAAAGAATCATAAAAACAACAAAAAAAAATGAAACCGACCAAGAAAAACACTGATTCACAAAGACAGTGAGTAGATACATATTATGTTGAAAGTCTCATTGTTATACGACAATGTATAGATAGGTGCATGTACAAATATAATATAATTGAATAAATGGAGAGACCATTCTGGTAACTCTCATGACCCTATGTAATAATCCTAATGAGTTTTGGCCCTCTCCATAATCCTAGTATGGACCTCTGTATCCCGAGAATTGGGTCCATATTATTATCATTAAGTACTCAGCTACACATAGACTAAAACATTAGATATTTATTTCTATTGTATTTAAATTTGGCGACAGAATTTAGGTACCGATGTCATATTCATTACATAGATGGAATTATATATTCCATCTTTGTAAGGTAATATTTTATTTAACCGTATATTTTTTTCTTTCATTCGTACCCATCGTCATCTAAAATGCAACCCATCTTGAATGGGATAGGGAGAACGACATGTAAGTTCATTATAATATACAACAAGTCTACTCTTTAACTCACTTCATGCAAAGATTATATCAATGAGTCAAAGAAATTTATACTTTTTTATACCTATTATTAAAATGCTCATTATCCAATTCGAGTTCTAATTCAAATATTTTTTTAATGAGATAATAGTAAACATATTTAATATATATTTATGCAATTAACACAATCATACATTTTTTGTGATATCTATTACACCCCCAGAATTATATTTCTTGATTGGTCTCGAATGGGATTTCCCTTAGTACGCGCATTGACGTAGCTATAAAAATGATATGTTACATCGTAGATAAAGGATATTTTATAATACACAAAACGATTATACAGAATACTGGGTCCACAGGACAACATAATCCAAGAGATTTGTATCAAGTCATGTGTATGAGAAGTACATAGTCACACATTATACATAAGTAGGTACAATACCAACATCCAGCGATATTTATACAGTACAAAGCAGGTAAGTATGTAATAACACATTGTATGAATATTAATAGGAGCATAATATGGAAGAACACGAGTATCGCTAGGAAAACATAATAGGTACTTGTTACAACTTACCTATAAGCAGTAGCGTACCATCAATAAAGTAAAAAAAACTGTGCTACATCACTACACGCATCGTGTCTTACAAAGCTAGTGTTTGTGTCTCTCTCAAGTTACTCATCAGAGAGATTCGACCACTACTCTCTCTCTCTCTCAATTCAAGTGATTTGTTGCTTCGAGTAGAGGTTCGTTCATTCATTCATACAATCACAGCATTTCCCAAGGATGGGGGTAGCCAGTGAACAAAATCGTACCTATATAAGCGATAGAATGGAAAAAATAATTTCGAATTCAATAATATTCCAACAATCATTGAGCGTTGAACCAAGCAGCTCTCATCCGAATACTGAAGTCATACAATGGAAGGCGCTGTCAGTTATTCAATGAAAGACCCAATAAATATCAATAAGCAATTAAATTTTAAATATTTTTTTGTATCTTGTTACCATAATAGCAATTAAAGATGTAATGAAACAGTTATTTCCATATCATACATATTTATAATATATTAAGGATGGTCCTACTCAGTATGATATCTTAGGTACGCCACTGAGTATTAGTGTACGAGTGACACGACAAAATAATATCCTATTATATTATTCAGAGGTTCAATAATTATAACTGACATAATCGTTGTTCAGATCTACGGTAAGTAGGGCTTCATTAGCCATATTAAACTATGTAATATCATAATGTATCAAACATAATAATATGTGAGTAGGTACTGAATAGTATTCGGCGTGACTCTTTGTTTTTACCCTTTTAAATAATATATAAATTGTATTTTTAAATAAATGATTAAGTCGTTTACCAACAAGGTACGGAAATAAAGAATTGTGCGATAGATAGGATACGCGATATATGAATATTTTTTCGCTTTCTTTTACGAAGTTTTTTTTTCATACTTAATCCATTACAAACTTGGGGGACAGTGATCTATTCTTGAGTAACACTAGATTGAACAGGATATGTAAATACATAAAAAAAATGTTTGTTTTACTTAATTGTAATCAAATTACATCGATTCAATATTTTACTTTCCTTGAATCTATCTAAATAACAAATGCATAATTATGATGGTTAAAAAAAGATATGTGAATTCCGAAGTAATATAAAATTTGACCCATAAATTTTAAAAAGCTATAAAGAAAAAAATAAAAATATTTTGTTAATAAGTAGTTACATACATATGTTGTCATCTTAAGTAAGTGATTATATTATAGAATACAGATCTTGTATTTCCCAAGTTGTCAATACATCTAATCTCAAGAGTGTGTAAACACAGATAACGTCGTGTAATAATGTCATTCATGAGTGTTTGGTTGTCCTTATACGGCTTTAATCGAAACTTAAGAAAATCTACATCACAACTTACTAGTTTTTGTAGATAACTTTACAAGTAGTTTGATCTGGTGAGTTCTATCGCGGTGTAGTACATACTCGTACATTCAAAACACAATAATATTATTATCTCTCTCTCTCATTTTAACCTTCTCAAGTCCCATTGGTCCCAGATGTGGACCTCAATAACATAAAAACAATTCCTCTACCAACACGACGACGTCGGCGTCGAGAGGAAATGATGAGATGTAAATATTTAACAAACCTAAATTGTTGACGAAAAAATATTCTATCTCCTTTCATGTTTCTCTCTATTCGGTTAAATAAAAATACTATATTTTGCAATTTACTTTTCTCTGTTGCTAAGTATCGAAAAAAATAAATTGAAACCGTGAAATAAAAATATTATATAGACGGTTGTAAGTGTAGATTGTAGGTAAGACTGTAACGTAATATTATGTTAAGTAAAGAACGGTGCAGTGCACTTAGTGCAATGTTTTTTCTTGTTATTTTCAAGCATCTCTATAGAATGTTATGAGAGTCTCCACTCAACAATATGCCGACGTAGCCCCGTAGCGTCGTACCTACTTACACATTATAATATATCAGCTGTGTATGTCGCGATACAAACTGGATACTGCTACGCTACAGAATGTAGATGCTACATTGTACAAAGGAATTTCTCTCATTAGTGATATTGTGATATCGCCCATGAAAATATGGACCAAAAATTGTATCGTTGAAATTATCTTCTAATTAAACCACCTCTTGGCTGACTTAGTATAATACAAATAATTCAGTAGAAATTACTTGCGGCAATATGTTTGCACATTTCTCGGATCTTTGTATCTATAATTATTTTATAAGCTTTTCACAAGACTTACCGTCTGTTACCTATATTTCTAAATTAACCTACATTTTTTTTCCGTAAATTGACAACACTGTCTTCATACACAGTATCTACTCGTTGTGTTAGAGTTTCTAAGTATCGATTTCTAGTTACAAAATTATATATTCTGTTAGATAGAGTTCTATTTTCCAAAGTTATTTTTCTGACCTATATTTTTGTTACAAATATTTTTAATAGCTAAAAATTTTCTTTGTCTAAAAATAATAGATTTACATATAAACAATTTATTCAAGATGAGAGATTTTATATAATAATGGCTATAATAATCTCATATTGTCAAAGCATCCAATAGCGTTATAGAACACAATACGGCGCCAATTACCTATTCATTCTTAATTTTGTATTCAAAACATTATTACAAAGACATTTTCTCTGACTTGTTTCGAATAAATTTATTAAATAATACATATTGCTAAAGTTGTCTATTTTATCTCTATTTTTGCTCTTGATATTATTTTTGGTTTGGTCAATACACTATTTCCATATTTGTTTAAATAAATGTTTTATTTAGTAAATTTACAAAATGCAAAAAGTAAAATACCAATATTTTTTTATTTTTCTTTAATTTTTTTACCAATATATGTATTTATTGTTACCTATTTATGGCATTTTCAAAGTGTTTGATTATAAAAATGTATTTATTTTTAAAATATTCAAATAGTAAGAAAAAGTACGAACATAAGCAAGCGTTTCTGTTATTTGATTGTATTTTTTTATTTTATTTGTATCGAGCAAACGAGTGAAAAAAATACAGTTTAGTTTTTTTTTTCATCCATTTTTATTGTTGTATAATAATTAAACATCTGCGGACTGCTATATGCAATAAGTCTAGATACTAGACTTCCAAATATTTAGTAAATGGGGAAGATAAAAATAGAGAAGGCAAATAAAAACGTTGAACTGAGTAAAAAATAGTTAAATCATAATGATATTAAGCGCGCAACTTCGCTTTAAATAATATTATCAACAAAGTTTTAAGGCGTAGGCTCGCCTTAGGGACAGTCATAATATAATAATTCATGAAACAATATTAAACATTCTTGGGTAGGTACCTACCACCAGCTCGGCTCTTTATGGTTAATGGTCTTCATCACGCAAAATTAAAAACGAATGAATTGTTATTATTTTTATTATTGTATACTATTCTTAATCATAAAAATATTACGTGGTTTCCCGTAAGACATTATAGTTCATTACTACAATATATTATCTACCTATTCTAGAAACACCAAACGTGTATGAGTTATTGTTCAGATATATACGTACTACCAATTAATTATACGATAGGTGCTATGAAAGTTGTTTTTTAGTGTTAGAATTATGAATTGCATACAACTGTTAAAACAAATCATTAGGTTTGTTGTTTATATTACCAATTCTTATCTTTATTTCAAACAAACCATTTGTACCATACTTTAGTAATTAATGAGTAATTAAAGTAATGCCGAGCCTATAATTATTATAGACTCGACATTACCAAAATTATTAGATACTCTGATAATAACTCCGATAAAATCTGAGAAAATTTAATTATTGGAATAACGAAATATGCAGTAACGATTGTCAGTAGGTTGATAACTTCCTTTAATTCTAGTAATCAATATGATAAAAGTTTTTTGTTTTGGTCCTAAAAAGGAATTTTTTCATGGTTTCATCATCATCATCATCATCATCATCGCCCTCAACGCTCCTCTCGGGAGCACAGGGCAGAAACCAGCCTCCTCCATTCAGAACGTCTCTGCGCCAATTGCGTCACCTCTTTCCACGACATTCCCTGCGCTATGATGTCGTTGTCATAGAAACGGTGTATTGTGAAAGAGGGACGCTCGGGCCAACGGAACCCCTGCGGACGGAAGAACAGCGCTCTTTTTGGCCAACTATCATTGGGAATTCTCAAAACATGTCCCAGCCAGGACCATCGTCATATTATGTTTATACCATTTGACATCCAAAATCCTTCTAAGAGACTTTTTTTTTGAAAAGATATATCTGGGTTTTGTTATAAGCCCAAATACAACCTTATACACCTTTCACAGTGAGCTACTAAAAGCTTGTGTCGTGAAAGGGGAGTTTGCCGGCACCTGGTATCGAACCACGGACTCATTGTTCGCGAGGCCGAGACTCTACCTCCAGGCTACCGACGAACTCAAACTTGTTTTCAAAGCTTTAGTATCTTCCGCTCTTGAGCCTTGGTTAAGTGCCAAGACTCACAGCCATATAGAGGGATTGGGATGATGTCAGCCACATAGAAGGATTGGGTTGGCACGTATTGAACAAGCGACATTTTGTCCTGATGCTGAGTCCAGACGCCTTCCAAACTTTGTTCATATTATTGAAAGCCCCGCTAGTAGCTCCCATGCGGATTGGAATAGATGAGTATAATTGTTATACGTGGGTAGATAATAAAATTTATAAACCACGTATTTATACGAGGTTTTGATGTTGCAGAAAACATCTTTAAATGCATGAATATACTGACGTTATTATTAAATATTTCACTACATAAAAAAACGTGTCTACTTAGTCATGGAAGTTTGCTGACTATCTCAATGTAATCTGATGTCGACTACTTGTGCTTAGAGTTAGACCAAAGTTTTAATAATTATTTATATATATTTTACTTATTTTACACCATAGTTTTGTACTGAAATTTCTTGGTTATTTAACAATATTTATCAACATATGTATATTAATCGAAATACTCGTATATTTGTACCACGATAAGAGTATTATATTTTGTTTATAATAAAAAAAACAGTTGTAACATGCATAAAGATTTTAAAACAATAGCGCTTCCGACAGGATATTCAATCAGTTCAAAGATAACACCAAAAACGTTATCAATTCTGTACTTATATTATTCTATAATACGCAGAATAAAGCGTTTACTGTAAAGATTATTGGGCGATGTATAGAGAAAATAAAATATGAGTATCAGGATCAACAGAGATAAAAGAACAACTATCTACTGTATTTATCATACGTAAATAATTCAGAATATTTTAATAAATAAGATATAAAAATATATTATTGAGCACTGTTTAATCTCCACTATGTTAGGTTAAATACCGAACGTTTTCGCCTATACTTGTAGGCATCTTCAGGGAATTGTAGTTTTAAAACCAAGATTAATCATAAAATATCATGAATTTTATGATACACCTTGAGTTATTTATTTACAACCCTTGGATTTTCTTAATTATTATGACAAACTGCATACACATCAAAAATAAATTTCATTATCAAAAAAATCATCGAAAATGTTTATAATTCAACCATTCTGAATTTACACTGTAAAAGTAGCAAAATCAAAAAATGACTATATTTTTTATTCTTTATGTTAAATATCGATTTTGTAAATTATTTAAGGAAGTCGTTTTCGCATATAGCATTACCCGTAAAACGGAAAAATATATTAAAATACTCATATATGTGCATTAATATCAGAGGGCCACCGTTAATATAACCATCAATTTCGTGTTAACTATCCGCTTCCTTCCTATGCCCGTATCACTCAATTTAATTATTTACCGGAATCTTCGGTTTCTCTTACCTTCAGTAAACAAAAAAAATATATGCAGCGGTTTTATCTAGTCACGAATTATGGTGAATATAATCAATCATTCAATTAGCTTTTCATTTTGTAATTTTAACCGTGTACTGAACATCATTCAAACTCTATAAAACAGTAGCTGTGTACAATTGTACATATTATTACACCTCTGGTGTGAACAAGATTTTTCAAGAGTAGAATTTCGAATAAATGGAAGTCCCCGGACTTCTGCAGTATTCAGGTGGACAGTGAGTCTCCTTCAATATTTATATTAGATTTTACTTCATACTATAGTATGAACTGAAATAAAACCAAGACTTTCCATACTCGTATTTATATGAAGTGAGATAAACACGAAAGCATATATTCATGTATTACCATTTCAATCCCTCACCTGCACACGCTTACATCTCTTTTATATTCAACACATCACAACATACCTACAATAATTTATGAAAGTTTCTTTTCGTAAATTACTCACAATAAAAAAACTTATTTGGAATTTCGTAAATTGTAAGCAATTCTACGTCACTCCCATAATATTCCCCTTCTGAAATATGGTAGATAGGTACATACTACATACCCTTCTTAAGTTTTTAGACGAAATTCCTTTTCAAGTAACTTCAACAAAGTTTATCACTGAAAGAGAAACTAAAAGAGGGATTACAAAACTATTGGTTCGAGTTGTTTAAATTAATATACTACCCTGATGTAGAGCTGTCAAAAGCAAAAAAGGTGAAAGAATAAACCAAGCCTTTTAAAAATTCTTCCACAAGATTATATGTCTTTTCCCAACAACCCTTTCATCGTAGAATACACAAAAATATCTACGTCGTTAAAATAGGAATACTGGCATACATACATGTATATCTATCTAGGGTCGGCGGACTAAAGCACATAAGTCGAAAATTCCATTTTTTTTATTGTTTCAACTTGCCTATTTTAAATCAATACACAACTGTATCAATGAACACAACTCAAATTATATATGTCTACAAATTTACTAATTCAATAAACTTTTGTAAATGAAAAATACTCTTTTTTTATTCAATTAGAATTTTATTGTATTTTTTGTTTCTCCTGTAAAGCTGCCATTTCTGACTAATGTACTTTAGTCCGCCGACCCTAGATATAAATCTATAGGATCAACACTAGTTGACACGAGAATTTTCCAGATGAACCATACATACCTACATACATCCATTCTTTGGAATGTATAAAATGCAGAACAAAATATAAAACCTTTTTATTATTTTTTTGACATATCGAATATGTTTTAGAAAGATACCTGAACAAACGTGAAAATATTTCGTATATGAAGAGTGGACATGTAGTCTGAATAAAAAATATATGTATGAGAAAGAAATGCCTCACGCTCAAAATATTTCTTTTTTATCTTGTTATCTATTAAAATTAACATCTTTCTGAAACACCTCTTCGAAACAAATTCTGATTGAAGAAATTTAAACTGTATTTTCTCCTCAGTTATCGACAAAATATAAATATTTTACTGGTAGGTATAATAAAGAAATATTTTTTCCTGCGAAGCCTTGGGTTAATTTGATCCTAGATCGACCGCCTCGTCGGCGTCGATTATGAATAAGGTGGAAAGTATATTATGAAACAAAGAATGAAGGCGGCTAACAGCTGTTTAGACGCCATAAAACTTCGATACGAATATTGGAATAAGTATGTAGGTTCCTTCATTATATTTTATAGCTCGGGCTTAAAAGCTCCGTGAAGCATTTTATGTAGCCGAATAAATAATAACACACATACATACTTAGTGATGATGATAATTCTTAAGGGATATCATGGAATAGGCGGGGCTACTAAACTCAAGGTGAACGAAAGTAGTAAACCGTAATTTTCTTTAGTTTTTTTTTTCAGCAACAAAGACAATATGGACAATAAACTATAAAGATAGACAGATTTCTACGTAGGTAGGTACATTGTATCATATTGTTTCTTGTTTGAAAATACCTATTGGGTAATTTAGTCCTAACCTAAATTCAAACAGCAAGTTTCTTCTAATATGTGAGATTACCTTGATTATAGCGATAAGAAAATAAAATGTTATTTTATAAAAAAAGCATCATATTTTTATTTTTTGATAATAAACAATATAAATATAATTAAAAAAACACTATTACTTTCACAAATTATATAAAGAGTTATAAGTACTTTTCGGACATCCGTCCATCATCAGTAACAACTTAGAACTTCTAAGTTGTTACTGATGATGGACGGATGTCCGAAAAGTACTTATAACTCTTTATATAATTTGTGAAAGAAATAGTGTTTTTTTTAATTATATTTATATTGTTTATTATCAAAAAATCAATATGAACTTCCACAGTGTTTGCTCTTCAAAAGTAGAAAAGTTCATATTTTTATCTGAACACTCCTTCTGGTCTATTGTTAACAGATATTGCGCGGGGATAGAACAAAGGAAACTTGTTATACCCATTATTTACTTTCAAAGTCTGATTAAATTTTCACTGCTATTTGATTGTGTAGAAAATTTCTCTACTGCATACTTATGAAAACATATTTCTCGTAAGAATTAATTACACACATACAATATTCTTTAATGCAATTCATAAAAACGTATGAATGTGGAAGAAACGAAAGAAACAAGTATGAATAAATCGATATGGCGTTCCGTCCTTTCTGTCTTCCCTACTTGAGATGCAACGTGAGGGTACAGAGTACATCACATTATATTAAGTGATTTAGTTATATCAAACAAAAATGTATGAAAGTTTTTACTTAATTAATATAGCTGCAAGAAGAGCAATTTATCAAAAAAATTACACACTTATAATGTCATATTCTGATATCATAATTTCATTTGGTATAGATACTTAGTATTTCACGTTTCAGTCCGTTCATTCGAGAATCAAACTATATTGTCATAAAATATTTCAAACAAACGAAATGAAACATTAAAATTATTTAGATGTTTAAATTATTTTATTATTTAGATAATTTTAATATTTCATTTCAATCCATTTTACAAAACATACAAACCACAGAAATAAACAAAAAAGAAAACAACATGAAAAATATTATTAAACACCTAATAAATGAAAAGCAAAAAATATTACTACTATACTACTCTATATCATCACGGCATCCCTCGCATGCGGGGAAAACAGCGAATGAAAAGCAAATAAAAAAGCGCAGATTATCCTTTTCGTATCATTAAACTATTTATGATAAAGTATAATATAAGTATATAACTACTACAACCATACTATCACGGTATACCCCACAATTATGGTAGCCAGTAGACCTGCTGCATGTAACAAATATGGTAGCCAGTAGACCTGCTGCATGTAACAAATATGGTAGCCAGTAGACCTGCTGCATATAACAAATATGGAAGCCATTTTCTTCGTGTCTACAAAAAAATTATACATTCAGGATAGATGACAAACCTCATCTTGGAATTTAAGATGTAAAATATCCATATTTACTCGAGCACCTTCCTTTAAGGACATTCGAAAACTTACGGGAAGACCAACTATTTGCTGGGTACGGTCCACGGAACATATATATATACATATAATATATAACACAATATTTTCCGTAACATATGTCTGAATGAATTAAAAGTACGTAGAAGTTCACAAAACATCTCAGCTGTTACGAGAAAATCGTCTTTTGTACCAAAATATTCACGTGGTTCAATCATATGTAAAAAAGCAGATGTAATCTTATGTACGTGCTACAAAGAAAACAAACAACTGTCGTGCTGATAATAATAATGATACTTATTAGCTCGAACATTATTTATATTATACACATCAAATAATTTCCTTTCATAAAAGTTCGTATTTCTTTAGTTGATTATTTAGTATTCATATCAAGTGGGCGATCCCATATCTTATACGTACGTAGTACATACATTGTACATTGTGTATTTACCATACCGGCAAAAACATCTGCCGGCAAGTATGAAAATGTCACATAAAAACCTAAAACTAAACTATAACAATAAATAAATCAAAACTTACGTTAATGCTATCCGCAGAGCATCCCAAATAATCCAGGTTGTGGAATCTTCAGTAGATTTCCAAAAATAAATAAAAACAAACACCAATAAGGGTAAGAAAAAGTTCTACAAATTATAAAATAATCTATTAAAACAACACAAGAATAAATATTTTCAACAACACAATTAACAAGACGTGAATAATAAAAACAGTAACAGCTCTTCGAATGTTCAACAAATGAATAATGACAGTTTTAAATGTATGTTCCTTTTTTAAAATGTGATATGAATTGAATTGGGCACGTTTTTTGTTTTTGTTGTGGTAATATTGCACATTCGCACCAGGACAGAGGTACCTTCCTACAGAATGGCGCGTTAAAAACTGACGCGGTGAAATTGTAAAACGATGTCTACGCAGCCTTTGTCAGGAATGCCACAGTGAACAAGTCGTGCCTATGTGTATCTCTCTTTCGGTTGTACTAAATATGAAACAGCAATACTGAACGCTGTCTGGCGTGGGAGTTTATCAAAGGGAATTCGTACATATAGGTGGTGAATATTAAATTTGAACTAGTCCTTTTCAAGGGATTCTCGTAGGTATATAGATATATACTTCTAAAAGAAATTGCGCAATAAATAACTGGTAACTATCATATGTGTTATAGCTATCTAACTACAATATTATCATTCACCATCTATTATTAAGTATTTAATTCCCTCGATAATTGCAATAGTTAATTATGAATATTAATAGTGAATAAATAAGGTAAGTTATCCATATATCACATTTTACACATATAGCAATTATCTAAAGAATATAATAGGCATTAGCATATTGAAAAAAAATATATATACCACAAAATATAACTCAATAACTCAGCATTTCTCACGAGAATGGTAGCCAGTGGACTAACCGCATGTTGTATACATCTAAGTCATCTTCTCTGTTTCTATTAGAGTAGAGATTTTCGAAACGGGTGGCATGGCATACCTTTTGCAGAATTTTAAATTTTTGAAGATAAAAAATTATTAAATAAAATATTTGTACAACAATACACACTAGCGCAAGTTTTAAAGTATCTTGTCAATAAAAAAAAAATAGTAAAATAATACGTACAAAATACAATAACCAATTAACCAACAATCACGAATACCTTATTTTGAGTACAAAAGGTATTTCGAGTACTCTCTTTTCTGAAAGATTTCGAATGCCAT
This sequence comes from Athripsodes cinereus, assembly GCA_947579605.1. Taxonomy (NCBI): domain Eukaryota; kingdom Metazoa; phylum Arthropoda; class Insecta; order Trichoptera; family Leptoceridae; genus Athripsodes; species Athripsodes cinereus. The sequence goes on from OX388309.1 coordinate 19,488,455, forward strand.
GAAAAAGGCAGGTGTTCGAACAACCTCAAATATAAGATAGTTAACACCTGCAGTTAAGCGATGGGGTATGCCATTTATCCCGAATGTTTTTTTCATTGGTACAGTGAGGGCATCAGTTTGCTGACACTGCTTGCTATAAATTTCATTTTACCCTTAATATTCACATAAAAATATCACTTTTATGTTGCCTCAATAGTACATTATAACTCATTTCCATTTCAACCAACATATTATACATACAGGTATAAATATAGGCAAATATCTATGTAGACATAGTACATAAAATTAAACTGCCGTTGTAGTTTGCATGCGCTCAATCATCACAATATTATTATGAAACTATTTCTCCAACCCGACGTTGTCCAATAATAAATTATGTACTTACGACAGGAAACCCCCCATTTTTATAAATGTTACTATAACTACAACAAAATAAATGAAAAATTAAAGTCTTTGTAGTAAAATTTACAGAATTAGTTCATAATTCGTAAATTGTTTATTTTTCTATGTAGACAAGGTTTTTTCATAAGCACGTATAAGAACTATGTTTTTACAGTTTGATTAAAATATGAAAAGCCTGAGTAATACTCAGTTGAGAATTTTAAATTAATAATTTTGGTTGATCCTGAAAAATTAATAATGTGATCATCATCATCATCATCGCCCTCAACGCTCCTCTCGGGAGCACAGGGCAGAAACCAGCCTCCTCCATTCAGAGCGTCTCTGTGCCAATTGCGTCACCTCTTCCCACGACATTCCTTGCGCTCTGATATCGTTGTCATAGGAACGATGTATTGTGAAAGAGGGATGTCCGGGCCTACGGAACCCCTGCGGACGGAAGAACAGTGATGAAGAATGTGATATTATTATTATTATTTATTTAGCATAAAAATATACATAATAACCTTAAACATAATCTTATTACAATATGAAATAATAGTGTACATGTATTTTACTGTTTTACCCTCCTTAAAAAGTAAACTTGTGTAAAGGAGGGGAGCAGATTACATTTTATAAACCATCACATAATTATAAATTAAAAAACAAATTCCATAATTACTTGTATAATTCCATGTGCATTGATATCCTTACAATATTTTCTGTGAGAGAATAACTCTTTAATATGGGAATAAATATAATGGATTTTGTTATGTGAAATATATTACAATTATTATACTGAAAGCTACTTTAACCGATTCAATCGTGTGTGGAGATATTATAACTGACCATGAAAATCATCAGTTTTTCTACTGTTTCATGTTAATAATGGATAACTTTCCTAACTCCATCGAATCATGCTGTCTAAAAAATCCATAAACATTAGTACACGACGAGCATTTGCGTGTATTTTTTTGAAACTTTCTTTGATGAACACATGAATGGGTTTTTTTATTTATTTATTTACTCTTTATTGTGCATTGATAACAAACAATTTTATACATTAATATAACTATACAAAAAAAACACAGGGCTAATTAATCGCAGAGGCCTGATTTCTTCCAATATGGGGATGAAACAATGGAACAGCTTTTTTGAAAGAATCGAACTTGTAATCTCTCGCTTTAAGGTCCGAGACTCTACAATTATGCTACCGACTACCTTAGTGAAATCATAAATGAAGTAACCAACTCATCAAAATACGTCTGTGTATAAACAAACATACATATTAACTTACGAACATGTAATGTTTATAGCACGCATGCACACAAGTAAATAAAATATTGTAAACATATATTATTTATTTGCATCCAGAATCGCATTGGTCACCGGATGTATGTCCGTCGTGCGGACACAATTTTATATTACGACTTGGTTATTATATTATCGTTGCAAATGATATATATATATATATTTTAAACCAATGCAAATACCTGGAGATGGTTGAGTAAGTGCTGAAACTTTAATGAAGAAACATCTAATATTATTAAAGACTTTTGTAAATATACAAAATTAAACAGAGGTAAACAAAAAACGATTCAGTGCGTGACGTGAATATGTCCAAAGATAGATTGAAAAATCTTAACTTAATCCATACGTTTTCTTTTCTTATAACTTCATATCCTGTGTTTTAACGTATATTTCCATACAAAATACCGCTTTTTCCACGTAAATATTATGTTTTCAATTCATTCATTAATAATAAAAAAATATAAATTATCATAATTTATTTACATACGAAAGTGTAAAAAAAAACTTTTGTTTTAAAGTTCACAAACATATTATGTAAAAAAATATACTAACATCATGCTTACAAACGGACTTGGAAACTTATTTATCCATGAATGGCTGGTTTTGAATGATACCTATATCATAATATGCAGTTGTATATATTGTATGTACGCTTATTGAAGTTTAGTTTGTTCATCCAAATTTAGACATAATCTTGACTGCATCACGTTATTATAGTGCCAAGTTCAAACAAATGGAATCATCTGGAATTGACAGTGCTAAAATTTCTCTAATTTCTCCGTACTCCTTTATCCTTTGTGTTGGCGCTTTCAATATCCCAAAATAAAACACGTCAAATAATATTTTACTCTCTGTATCTGCAGCCGTTCTATCATATGAAGTTTTGGAGTAACCTGAAGATACAAGAAACACACAGGATCCCTATTCTATGGTAAAGGCAACATTTAAATAGCTTTTGAAGTTGCCGATGGTTCGATAGTCAAATCTGAAACTTCAGATTGAATCATGCTGTTGTTTTTCTATTATGTTCTATTAAATAACAAAAAAAAATCAACACCGAGTAGACATTCTTATCTTTTCTGAAAAATGGTTTCAATAGAAGGATTTTATATTCGATATTGTAATTTAAAATCCAGTTGCAAATAAAGTTATCTGTGGAATAAATTAACTGTGGAATTAGGCACCTTAACTGTCGAATAAAATGGCAATGATGGAAAACTGTTTTCGTTTTCCTTGAATATTGAGAGTCAAAAGAAAAGACTTGTACTAAAATGTTGATCTCCTCGTTAATTGGTATAAATTTCATAATGTTTTCACATAAATATAAATATATAATATAGCTTCGCTCATTGTTGTTAACTTCTGATTTAGATGCAAGCATTCCTTAAAAGTTGTATGCATTTATTTATAAAGTCAAGGCTTAAGTCAGTTTTCTCTTTCGTTCATCGTTTATTTTAAAGACTTAAGTGTAAGCAAGATAGATAATCATAGCCGTAGACTGTCGAGACATTAAACCTTCTTTCAATACCAGGTGTTAAAAACTTTTATTACAATATTCAAATGTTCCTAGTCTCACATTAAAATGCATTTATTTCATTTTTTCTATTTGCATATTCTATTCATCTGCATAGTTTCATCAATATTTAAATAAAAACATAATAATATCTTATTTTTTCTCACAGTTTAACCCAACAACCAAAGAATTAATTACTTCTACTGACTTAAATCAATATAATATTATCATTTCGTTTTTCTTCATGTCGCTTAAAGTCACAAACTTATCAAGTTGACAAAAGTTATTATTCTATTATTATTGGACAATATTAATGTTCAATTAATGTACCAAAGCACCTCAAAAACTGTACAATTCATCAATTCTAGGACATTACATCCACGTTATAATATAAAAATAAATAAATTTATAGATTAAATGAGGATCTTGGATACATTAAGGTATCCACGTCAAAAGAAACATTTATTTATTTATTTATTTATTGTATAATGTCAAATATGATACGATATATCCATGTCAAGAATCTTAAAAACATAATTATTTATTTATTTATAATAACATATTATACGGCACAAGGCCATTAAAAATATACAAAAAAATCACAAATAGTTCGATGCAATACAACAATCCTTTCAAACGCAGTCACAATTACTTTATAAATAAAATTTTGTAAAATTAAAGGGTTTAAGGTCTCTTCTGAAATTCTTAAGATCCGCAGCCTATCTTAGCTCCGGAGGCAATCCATTCCTGCCACAGAAAGAGCTCTTTCCCTGTAAACTGTAAAATTGTTCTTCTGTGGAACTGCCAACTCCAAACAACACACTCTGAGCAGATCCCAAGGCATGCTGCTTTATTCCGAAACCTTTTATTTTATACAACTCAGCAATTTTATTAAGAAGTGCATACCCTATGCCATCAGTCACCCCTTAAGTAGGATTGCTAGCGGACTAATTGTATCTCATGAACATACATTTCGTCTCTTTAATGGCATGATAAATAATAATACATTCGAGATATGTGGTATACCTACCTCATCACTGAATTTAATATCTTTATTGTACTGAAAGTAGATTGTGTTGTCCAAATCATCGTAGGTTATTTTCAAATACATATATCTCTTTGAAATTATTTGCAGAGGGTCTATTAAAGTTACGCGTAGGTGTTATGCAAAAAACTTTTGTTTTCAATTTACCGAGGCACGCATTTTCATTTTCTACTCTACAGTGTCGAAAAGTTTCCTAACATCCGCCAGAGTAATTTTGTCACATTTTTAAAGCATTTTTCTTTTCCCCTATTTTTTTATAACATAATAAGAAACATTTTTCGTCAAAACTGTGTTACCTTAAAATGATGTTTACAAAGACTTTGTCTATACACAGTTATCTCAATATTCATTTTTATATTTTCTCATGTCACGTGTCATCGAAACTGAATACAGGTAGAAATAATTCAACGCTATTTTGTCCACGTGTTAACTAAACTTCATTCTAAGAATATTTTGTTTTAAGAATATATCTTACATTCCTCGTAAGTAAATATAAAATCTCTGCTGCTTAATTTTAAAATATTTTTTATTTAATTAGTAAATACTGCTTTTTTAGTTGTCTACACGAAGATAAGGAAAAGAAAAAAGACTTTGAAATCTATCTGTCACACGTCATGTCCCAATGGAGTAGACAGAGAGGAAAGAACACCTTGATGATCAATCCTTACATACTTCCTTCGCAAATTATTTCTTGAAATACAAAATAATAGACTAGTAGGAACTTATTATATGTGATCAACAAATTAGTCTAGATTTTTTTCGTCTCAAACCTACCTGAAAATTCCCTTTCATGGTACATCTACGGCACACGTAGTTTTATGAAAAGAGGTTATCAGTAAAAGGGCGCAGGAAAATAAGAATGCTAACATAGTTTCTATTGATATATTACAACAAAAAATATATGAAATTTCTCGAATACCAAAGTTTATCTACACACGAAAAGGTTTTTGTTCTTGAATTGTCCAAGGTGAATGCGCTTTAGGAGGCTGTATTGCAGTGGTCCATTGTTTTATAGACACCAACCAACACTATTATACGTGTTTATTATATAGGTAGATAGGTATATTGCCACATTATTATTATTATTATCCTTGCACCAGGCAGATGTTCGCTGATACATACATACAAAGAGTGAGTATAAAACATAAAACTTAGGTGTATAAAGCTATGTATTGTAGGTATCTGCATAAGAGACGGGATAATAACTTTAGCTTAGAGCAACGAAGAGTAATAAGTAGTTGATGGTTGTATGTAGTACCACTTGAAACTATTTATAGCACCGAGGTATACATTAATATGGAATTTATTTCGCATGTTTGTGATTTTATTGCACTGAGTTACTAACATAGAAGACTCGGGGTAATGCATTAAATCGGTTATCCAGAATATTGCTGAGTAAGTAAGGTTCTCTGATTAACGATGTGGAAATTCACTGAAAGAAAATTGATTGCAGCGAGTTATTCGCTATTTGTATCATAAGCTCATTTATTATTGCATAATAAGAACTGCGGAATACTCGCTAGGCTTTCAAATATTTTTTAAAAAGCGCATCTTAAATTACACGGAATTTTTTATCTTACATTTAATTGTTTGCCACTCTAATCATGAATTGTGTAACTTTTGCTGGCGATGGCATCATTCATGTTTATCAAGTGCAGCTAGTCTGCTGGCTACCCAAGCTGTGATAGTATAACATCATTTTCAAAACTTTAAACATAAAATGTAATGCACTATTAATAGATGTCTACACCTGCATTGTTTACATTTGTCTATAAAGTATTATTCAAAGTCATCTTTACTAAATTTTTGTTTGTGTACTTCATCTGTGATTGATGCTAACGTCAAAATTTGTCATGAATTGTATTATTTTAGGTTAATTCGTTTTTATTATTAGTGTTCTATAAAATATCCAAACATTCTTTGTAATAATTTTGTTGTAGTTTTAAATTAATGAATATCCTTTACCTCTTAATTTTCAAATTTTAACAAAAATGCATGTACGCGAATCCTATATTTTTGTTTTTTTGCATTCATATTCATCATAACATTTATTGTTTGTTTTTTATTATACACTTGATAAAAGAAATCTAAGCCTTCGAAAAAATGCACCTCCAAACATTTAAATTTACATAGTATAATACAAATAATCCTTAACATTTAACTCATCCTAATCCCAGTAGAGAAATATCCCAGTAAAGTTAAATACATTGACAAATTCATCTCTAATAAACATGTCTTGTATAATGCGATAAAACTGCATTTTATTTTAGAAGTATTAGTGAGGGAATATAGAAGACTTGATCAACTCAATCTAAGTTGCACTTGGCAACCATTATTAAGTGCTTTGATCTATATGCGCTCCATAGTGTTGTACACGATTAACTTATTTATAAAGATAGCTTTAGTTTTCCCATTACTTAGCTAACTAGAGAGTCAGGTAGATGACAATGGGACCCTGGAGTCCAGTTAACAGCTTACAATAGCCTTGTAACATGTCTCCATCATCTGATTATCGTCATAATGCGTCATACTTTAATAATACATTACTATTATATTCACTTCAGTCGTAGTTCTTGGTTAACTTTTTCATTCTCGTTAAAATTCCCCCAGGAATATAATCTACTACTACGAGTACTACGACGATACTTTGACGATAGTTATTTTCTTCAGCTGATAATATCTTTGTTAATGACAATTTCATTTTACATTAGTAATCCAAGTTTCTAAAGAAGTTACACCATTTCAACATTATCAAGTTATTTGAAGTACTTCAATGCATTAAAAAGTATTATTTAATATACATTTATTTTATATATTTTTGCATGTACCGCATAAAATTTCTCTGTTTGCTGTTTGGTCATTTGGTTTTCTTATATTTAATGACATATAATTTTGTTAGAATTGTAACTGTTGTATTTGTAAATGTTATGTATAATATGACATATTAGAAACGATACACCAAGAACAAACAGAGTTCGTGATGGTTTCCTGTACTCCGCAATTAAAGCCTATAATTATTTACCTAACAATGTAAAAGAATGTAGTAATGTAAAAACTTTTAAAAACAAAATTAGTAAGCCAGTGAAAGAAAACGGTGTTAGTGTCCAGAAAGTTTGAAGTGGTGTAGTGTTGTGTCATATGCATGCTTATATTCATATATATGTGTATATATATATTTTATTTATTTTTAAATGTCAAATGTATTACTTACATATGTCTATATTTTGTTTTGTTTGCTTGATGTCAGTAATTGGTTTTACGTCTGATACCATCAATCCAGATTGCTGTTTTGAAGTTTATTGTACAATAAATAAATAATGTATTTTGTCATGTAATAGGCTTATGCCGTGAATTTATGTAAATAAATAAATAAGTAAATAAATCTTTACCATAATAATATTTCTCATAAATGGGGCAGCCAGTAAGCTTACAGATATGAAAACAAATCCATATAGCCTGAAATTATATCATACTGTTAACTTTCACATTCAACACCGGGCTATAAAAAAATTCTTAGTACTTGTATGACGAATAAAAGCTTCACAAAAAGTCTTTTGAAAACAAAAATGTTTTAATTGAGAGTTGTATATTTATTTAATTTTGATAATCGATATTTCGTGCCATTATTAAATGAATAATGTTTATATAATAATTTACGGCGAGAAGGTTTTCATTTACTTACATAACTACAACATTGTACATATTCAGCTATTTAGTTTATATTTATCTTAAAGAAAATTTTAAAGAAAACAATGTTAAGAAACAAAATAAACATCCCTTGATATTATTAAGGCTGATGAAAAATATAAAAGAAGATAGATGTTTAGAAAAAGAGATATTTTTTATCAAAATTAAATACGTAACACCCACATTGAATCTTAATACTTTTCATCAATGTTTAATTTAAACGAAATATGACAAGCCGTTAATATAATTGAACGACGACGTCTCTCTACATAAAATTCCAATATAAATATTTTTTGTTCGTTTGCATGCATGTATAAGTATATGTCTTTGTTTGTGTCCCTCCTTTCATTCCGTTCCTAGCCTAAATGTTTCTAATCTAATACATAGGTGGCAACAGACTTCGCCTTCTTATATCGTAGAGTCAAGTGCACAGGATTACAGTCATCCCTTATCAGTAGACATTTTAGAAGGTGGTTATTATCCTAATTTTTGCCGCTACTGACTTAATAATATAATATTACAAACAATATAAAATTGATTTAAAGGAGTAATATTATATAAAATAAATAATAATATTACACGTAGAAAGAAAGAAAAGTTTATGGCATCAAATCTTTGAAGTTTTTGTCAATGAGACATAATATATTTTACAACATTAAATTTTGTTTTCGAAAATGAAATTCCATCAGGTCAGCAAATATCTTTAAATATTATATCAAATTATTAATGAATTCTGATTTAATTTCTACCAGAATATTAGTGTTTGATTTCGTAGTAAATTTCATTTTTAGCATTATTATAAAATAAGTTTTAAATTAAAGATTAACAGATAAATTCTAATGCCCCATTAAAGCTTCAATAAATTAACTGCCAACATCAAAAGCTATTAAAAGTGTATTGAATGAGTAGATACTACTATAAATTAACAAGACAAATTTACAATTCAACTATAAATTTAGTACTTTGCTATAATTTATAATAAGTTTATTGTGTTATGTTAGTCCTTAATAGAAAGTAAATTTGAGTCAATTAATTGTAACAAAGCTTTGCACTCTATGATTTTATTTAGGCACAACTTGTAAAACTCCATAATTTTAACGTTACTTCCAAATATCTGAGAAGAACACATAACATTTATTGTGAGAATTAAGTACGCAGGTTTTTTTATTGTTAAATGTGAAAGTATAATGCTGGATATAAAATCCTTTTTTTGATAAAATATAAACGTATTGTAAAGCCGAAATGGGTTTTCTCTTAATAATACAAGGTATTTTTTAAAGATCATTTGGTTCAGTTACCCTTGGGAATTTACTTTAAAACCCAACCTTATTTCAGTTGTTTACATTTAAACTCATGCCACTGTACATAGGTGTGTGGTGTGTATCTGTACTATGTATTTAGTGTTACTTCAATTTATTGTTGTATGAATGTTCAAATTTTCTTAAGAATATATTTCAACAGATTGTTAAATGTTATAACAAACATCTTTTGCAAACTTTGATATTGACGAAACAAATTTATAATTCATACCACAGCTATGTGATCCTTTTTTACTTCATTTTTTTAAGATGTGCGAAGTTTTTATTAAGATTTCGAATAATACATGGCGAATTTTCGCCTTGTTTTATGCAATCGCTTGAGCATTTTTGGTAACAAAACGTTTTTAACCATTTCTTAATAATACTCTAAAAATCACTCGATTACATGTACATATAAAATAAGGAATAAGGAAAGACTAAAGAAGAAACTACAACTTTAAAAAAATATGCTTTTGAAAATTGATTTCAAATGACTAACAACTTTATGAATTTTTCAGAAAAGTGAATATTCGTTTAAAAGACTATCATAAGATAAGTCGTATTAAAAAAAAAAATAGTATTTTAATGAAATATCTATTCATTTGTTATATTTCTAAAACTTCTCATATTATTCAACTTTTTAACATGATTCGAAACTCTGAAAGAAAAAACAAAACACTTTTTCATAAGCACGTTAAAAATTTGATCTTAATATGTATGGATGGAATCTCTCCGCTTACTAAACAAGATATGAATATCGAATGATGACATTATATTATCAAAGATGATCAATTCAACTCATTTATCACGTTAATACATTCATCTTTCCGTATTGATAGCGTAGCTGTACGATGAGATTTATCTCAACAGGTTTCCCCATTATCCATCGGTTTTCAATTTTCCGATGACAGCTTCGTCTTGAATATCCAATAGGGGGGGGGGGAGTTATTTTCTTATTGACGTCATAAATACCCATATTATAAATTCATGAAACGTATTAAGTATAGTATGGGAAACACTGAATACAATCAAGAAATATTGTCTTCCGTGAAATGTAAAGCTCGTTTCTTTTACGCAAACATTTAACCTTAATGAAATTATAATAATAGAAATAATCACTAAAAATATATTTCACAGGAATTATGTTAAGTAGAAAGCGTATCAAAAATTTTCCTTCTTTCATGAAAATATATTTTTTTGTAGAAGTTATTATAATAAATCAATAACTATCTGCACAAACTAACATACTAACTCATTTGCCGACTTGCTCACTGTCATTCGTATTTCATGCTTAGATGGTCTGACTGGACGCTCTTGCTGATTCAATCTGTGGCTCACTAACTGATTTATTTTTTGAACTTACTTTCTGACTTAGACATTAAATCATCCACTGTCTAATTGTTTTAACTAATTATTTCTTTTTATTATAGTCTGACAGGAAAAGTCTATTGTTTTTCTGCCACAACACAGCCTTATGGCAAGGCACATTTAAATGTTTTTGCTTATATTATTATCACCGTCCCAGAACAGAGCAATCTAGTGGGACTGTGTAATTTCCCTGTCTTGCGTGAATCCATTAACGACGTACACGGTCAGACGGGCCAGGGGTGGCCTGATATGGGATCCTATTTTTACAAAGACTAACATACCTAATTTATCCATTTTTTGGTCCCTGTGAGGGCTGCCCCTGGCTCGCTCATCTGAGATCCCTACAGGGAGACCATGATGAGTTTGATAAGAAGAAAGACTGATAAGACCATATATGTGATGTCCATAATGATTTATAATAAATTGTGAAAATTTTAAGAAGGGAAATAAAAAACTTTTCATTTCATTTCATATATTGTATGTAATTGTGATCAACATTATTTCAATAAATTAAAATTATTTTTATTTCTTAACCAAAGGTAAAATCTTTCCTTCTAGATAAAAATCTTGTAACCTAGAAGGAAATTATAATAAGATAAATAAGTTATTAATTTTTTTAAATGTATTAATTTTAGAAACCATATCTAAGACTTATTTTTACCTGAATTTTTTTTATTTTTTTGACTTGTGGGAAGATTAAAGGATTAATTTATTTTTCTTTTCTCAGAAAATTTTCAATGTAATATAAATAATTAATCCACAAAGTATTTAACAGGTTTCTCTTATATTTTAATTAATTTCAAGTTTTCTTTGATCCCATTGAAATTTCAATTCCGAGAAAAACAAAGTCTATTGTTAAATTATTTAGACTAAGTTGGTTAGATGAACACTTGTGACAGACCACAGACATAACCTTGGTCCTTGCTGATAAAACACAGCAACTGATAGGTGTCTGTTATTAATCACTACAAACCTTTTACTATGTTTGTATTCTAGGAAGTATGTCCAACCCTTATAGGTTTGTTTGGGTCAGAAAACAAAATAGCAATAGAATATTCACTATTTAGTTGAAATTTGTCATTGTGAATGATAACAATGTAGGGACAATTTTAAATCTCTTGGTATATTAATCTTTTTTCATGTACTATCAATAAATATAAGGCATAGAATAAATTGCGATAGAACGCCAATTTTTTTCGAAGAAGAACTTGTTCGATACTTACGGCACAGGCTGAGAGCCCGACATAGCCAAAGCGAGTGAAGGTATATTGTATATGTATCCTCCGGGTTATAAAAAAAGATAAATATTTTATTCACACAGTGTTGTCACTGGCTGCCCAAACTGTAGATGTGGCATCATGGAACAGATAAATACCTTAAAAAATAACCACTTTGTAACAGAAGTATAAGAAGTAAAATAAATCAATAGCTTAAGGCATAGAACGGTAAAGTTAGCTCAATTGTTATATAAATTCGAGGTAATATTGGAAAACCTCAAATATTTCCATGCTGTCTATTTGATTACTGAAATTTACAGTTCGCTTAGTAAATTGCTAATGAGTTCTTGCATTACAAGTTGAAACGAATACATCTTCACCGCTGTAAATGCTCTTACAATACATCATAATAACCTTATCTACTTCCTTTGTTATACCGGATACATATATCAAGCTGAAACAGCTGATAGTCATCACAATACTCGGTATTTGTGTTTGGAAACTTGCATTTCACTTCTTTAGTCTTCATTAAGGTCAATATTATTTAGGTGTATCTGAATACTTACTACTTATGATTGTGGTATTACTTAGGTACAATCATAAGAAATTTACTGTGCGTGGGCTTATTTGAAAATGTTATTATTACTGTATTGTATTTGTATACCTCGGATAACATACCGTGGATTCATTAGTAAAAATATGCATCTAACTTTTTCTGGAAGTTTTTACATTTAGCGATGAGGTTTGCTACCCATCCTGAATATATAACTTTTATTGAACCGAAAAGGATAACTTCCATATTTATTAAATGCAATTAGTCCATTGGTTACCTACCTTCTGAGAAATTCCATGATTGTATCTACATATGTATGTATATAATACATTTTTTTTAATGTTTTTTACAAAAAATCATGCTTGGAAGTGAATATTGTTCTTATTTAAATATAACGTTCAGATGATTATGAGAACAAACCCTTATGAGTATGAAATTAAGAATTACAGCTGATCGAAAAATAAAGACAATTTACATCTTAAATTCAATAATGACGTTTGCCACCCATGGTAAATGTTTTGTTCACACAGAGGGACTGAATTATTAAAATTATTTAACTTTAATCATATACTTAGTGAAAAAAAGTTTTTTTTTGTCATAATTAAAAATGAGATGCTTGAATCAAAAAAGGAAAAATATACTCACTTCAAAAATAAAAAGCTCTACTAGTGAGTACTTGAGCCACCTACCTGTGACTCACTTGTAAAAGTTTCTGTATTTCTGATTTTATAATAGAGGCGTTGAAAATGAAGTACATGGAAACAGAGCCGGAAAGCCAACTTCATTACCTTTCCACTCACCTTGTTTACGTCGCGGCGTGATAATATGCTGAAATTTTAAAAGCTTTCCGGCATCAATGAACGCGTTAAGCGTTCCGCCAAAGTACGAACATCTAAAAGAAAAAGTATGAACTAGAAAATCTATTAGAAAATTTCAAATATTTCAAGTATACATAAATTATTGGAATATTATATTATTATTATTATTATTTATTATTATTATTGGATCATTTATATTGCGCCATTTTCATGATTCAAATCATCTCAATATATCTTTCAAATATTATCACATCTTTGTATTAAACTTTGTTTATGTTGTATTCTTTGTGTTTATATGTATATGATGTGCCTGTTGGTGTTTGATTGTTTTCAATAAATAAATAAATTGATAGTAGTTGATACCTACAAATATGTCAAGTTTTTCTCCCAAACATTCTCAAGTATTTTATACAAGTATGTCATTTTTTGCTTCCAAACATTCACTAAATTTATATTATAGTGTATGATATATAAGTATATTTACAAATATTGGTGTGATCGAATACATTAATCCCTTAGTCAGTTATACTTATTGTACTGCATTAAATTCTTTTTACTCTATTATGAACGAATAAACACGGAAAGAAAATCTACACGTCTTATACCTGTAAACTCTTCAACTCTTTTTCACATATTACAATGTTTCGTAATGTTCCAAGTTATTGATTTGATGATTATTCAAATGGAAAACATTCTTAAAAACTTCAAAGTATTTTCCTTAAACTCCTCATTAGTAATTTTATCTGCAAATGAAAATAACATAACGTATCTGCTGGTCATTCTGGTCATTGTTTCCAATCGATGTGCACAATATATACATAGCAAGGAAAGTATTTCAGAGAACGTTTATTTTGATTCGGAACGAACGTGATAATTTTGATTCGGAACATCTATCTATAAAACCATATTTTCCGTTCCGTTACAGAAATTAAAATATATATAAAAAAAAGTTTTATTCACAACAATATTTTTTTCATCGAAAAGTTTTCATATAGAAAGAATATCTCATCAGAATAGATAATAAAGAAGTAGTAACATAATATAAAGAATGTGAAGAGCGGAAAGAGCAGCACATGTTAAATAAACTTGGTGTCACAAAGCTTATACATAACATTATGTTCTCACAAGATCAGAAAACTTTTTCAATGATTTCTCATGGAATGTTTCTTTTGCGTTCGTTGTCAACCATTAAGTATTATTCTTATACGACATGACAATATTTGAATTGAATAAAATGTTACTACAGCTGGTTGATATTTGAATTTCAAATACTAAAGATACTTATTTTAAACATTATGATTCTTCTATCGTATTATGATTTTCTTATAGAAAGCATTAAAAGATCTCTTATCCAACTTTTTTATATGTTTATCCAGTCACGGATCTCTAAAAAGTAGGAAAGCGAATGGACAAATTACATGCGATAAACACGCAAGTTACTTTGCTGTGCTGATGAAAACTCGAAAAGTATCAAGGCACCAATTATTTTTACCTTCTTATTTTATATTTTTATAAATATATAAATGAGTAAATAGTTCTCTGTAAATAGTCGTCAGATCTTCAATTCAGCAATGAGATGTAAACTCATCTCTAGAGATATGTAGTGATGGTATAGATAGATGGATAAATAATTAAAACTCTCATATTGATTCTAAAAATTATAAGGTCTAAGTAGGTATCTCTATAATGTATTAACTTTTATTTGCAAAGCAGCATGTAGAGATTTGTATCGCATGAATATTTTCAAACAAATTTAATCAAAATCGTAAGTATTAATTAAATTCAAGACAGAAAATAAAATTTAATAAATTGAACATATTCCCAAACATGTATTTCAGTTTCCCCGAAGATGCATACAAGCACAGTCGAAAACGTTCTGTTGCTTTTAATCTGACGAAGTGGGAACCAAACAGTGTTTTTTCAATGAAAACGAATTAAACACCTTTAAGAAGTGACATTCGGCCTATTCTTTAGTTACCAACCTGACGCTTTTACACTTTCATATAGCAACATAAGATTATAACTAAACTTATTCGATTTACGAAAACTCGATCTTCCATAGAGGAGGAAAGTTTATCGTTGTCACTTGTTATTTGTCTTTTTATAGAGCCTAGTGAGAGTCAATAATAACGCCTAGGTTTGACCTACTTTCATAACATAACATGTATAGACAATTCACACAGACCGAGTTAGTCCCAAATTAAAATATGAATCTGGTATTTTGGGTACTAACACGACAATGAACATAATATACAATGCACTGAACATATATTCCCAGACCCAGGACATTTTGGAAAAGGTCATCCTTAATTTTGCCCTAGCCGGGAATCAAACCCGGGACCTCGTGACTCAAGGGCAAGTACGTAAGCCTCCGCGCCACACCAGTCGTATAGGAAAGATATTTCAATATTTCATGATATTCTGTTTTTATATTTGTTCTTCTCTTAATAAATGAAAAAAAATGTTTTGTTTTTTTTTCATTTCTTGATCTTAATTACATTTTTGTCTCACCACCATAAAAGCACCACAATATCTAATTGGATTCGAAAAACGTTTTCACGATTATATTTCGTATAAAAAATATCACCTTCACTTCCATTCAATATAAACAATAATCCTTAATTTCTTTTAGATATAATAACTTGTACTATAGTTTTTCTCGTTTATCTTCTATAATATTTTGTTATTTAGTGCAACGTAACTACTAATTTTATTTCACATTTTATTTTTGTATTGTTTGTCAAATTGTTTTTATTTGTTATATATTTAACACATAAAAGGCTCAAGCCACGTATAAGTGCTGAATAAAT
The DNA here is from genome assembly GCA_947579605.1 of Athripsodes cinereus. Taxonomy (NCBI): domain Eukaryota; kingdom Metazoa; phylum Arthropoda; class Insecta; order Trichoptera; family Leptoceridae; genus Athripsodes; species Athripsodes cinereus. The sequence continues at coordinate 19,504,453 of OX388309.1, forward strand.
AAATAAATAATCCAATAAAATGATATCCATTTATTATTACAAATGAGACGTGAAATAACTTGTCATAGGTGTTTTTAATATAAAATGTCAAAAAAGTATTAATTTTTAGTTTTACATAATTAGGTAAGCTTATAGGCTTTAAAGGTTGATTTTTTGTGTATATATTGATTATGTATACCTTCAAATATTATTTTTGTTATTTCTCTTTTGATTTATGTTAACCCTATCACAGGTATGACCAATTAGATTATTTTATTTTAAATGCACGGTGTTTGACGAAGTAAATTGATTAAGTAGTATTGCAGCTATGTAAAAATTCTCTCCATTTTTCATTTAAAAAAGTTTTAATATAAATATAGAAGTGAAATAAAGGAATTAATGAAATTTTGCGAATTTCAAATTGCATTTTATTTTTATAAATAATTTATTATTCGTTCACCGTGATTTTTTGTTTTCTACTGATATAATATTATGATACACTCGGCTACCGGTGACTTCTCCTATTATGACGTTTTCAATACTCGATCTGACAAAACTTTCATAATTTCAAAAATTCTGGTTGGTTTTTAATTCCACCAGTCTCATTGTATAATAAAATAATACTCCATTTATATAATTATATATTATTGAATCTACCTACTCCTTAAATGGCGTTTTATTTCAAAATAAAAGTGGAATATACGTATGGCATTTACTTAGTACCAAAACCTTCTTCTCCTTTTTCTAATAAATTGTGTCGGGGATCTACTTTACTTTTGACGTACTTCCATCAGACATCTCCATCTATTGTTGTTTCCGGGACTTCTCGAAACTCTACTCCAAATCTTTCAATGCATTTCTCCTTGCCAGCTTTTTGGTGCGGCTAACTTACTTAATATTAATCCAATCACAAATAGCAATACTTTATGAGATCAATTTAATTAACAATAAAATAAATTAATGATACCTTCAAATGATTCATAACATAGTCCCAATATTTTGACTTCAATTCTTGTATTTCCAAAAACTTGTGCAATGTCAATAAACAAGTTTCTAATTAAACAACGGATCGGTTATAAACGGTAGGATACACAGTATTTGAAAGTCAATTAAAGTGTATTTTGAAAATTGTTACAATTTCCCACTGAATATAGACGTATAACATTAACATATCAAAAGAGCCTGAATTGTTGTTCAGCAAATAATGAAGTAGACTTGTTGTCAAAAGTCATATTATCAAATAAATTAGAAAACGAATACCAAGTGGAAAATTGAGAAATAATCTCATCAATGCTACGTGGGAAGTGCTCAATCTTCTGTAGGTAAGACGTGGATTAAATTAAAATCTTATTCTCAGAAAATTATACTCTGCTTTCACATTATAACTTTTTATCTCGTAAAATTATATTCTACTTTTTTTCATTTGATTAAAAATGTATCCAAATTTTACTATACGTATAAGATTGAGTTCGTCGGTAGCCTGGAGGTAGAGTCTCGGCCTCGTGAACATGGGGTCGATGGTTCGATACCAGGTGCCGGCAAACTCCCCTTTCACGACACAAGCTTTTAGTAGCTTACTGTGAAAGGTGTATAAGTTTGTATTTGGGTTTATAACAAACAAAACCCAGATATATCTTTTTTATAAAAAAAAAAAAAAAAAAAAAAAAAAAAAAAAAAAAAAAAAAAAAAAAAAAAAAAAAAAAAAAAAAAAAAAAAAAAGATACTCAAAAATTTACGGCAAACATTGGGGAACCTATTGCTTGCCGAGAAATCCGCGAAACTATTAATATAGGTTTTTCGTCATCAATATAGATTATAGACTATAATATATTTTGCATACAACAAATTCATAGGCGATAAGTATGAAGAATTATCTTATTGAAATATTCAATGAATTATAAAAAAAATATTTTATACCCAAATTAATATGAGAGAAATATAAAATACCGAATTAAAAGCTTATTCACATTTTCTTCATAAAAGTTTTTTTTTTCGGTAAAAATACAATCCGTGTTTTTATTAGTTCCAGGAATAGGGCTGCTAAGAATATACTGAAATACACAATAGAAGTAAACGCTTAATAATTACTAAGAGAATTTTAACAAAAAATATAATTCAACACAATATAATTTCATTGTGATATGGTGTTTTGTATTCATTGGCTTATTGAAGCCGCATTCGCCTATTCTTCTTATTCTATTAGTGCCGTATTAGGCCCCCTCCAACGTTGACGATCACTCTGGAAAATGCCTCTCTGTCCCACGCTGTGCAGGCTCGCCTACAAAATTTTATTTTTTATTTTTCAAAACTAAAAACAACTAAAACGATCAGGTTATTATTCATCTCAAGGGGCTTACACAAAAACAACTTTCGTCATTATATAAAATAACTTTTATACCTCCTAATTATCATCCTATAGGCACGCGTCGATTCACAAATTTATGTACTTTGTGGGTTCAAAATATTACAAATACGTGTCGCAGAATTAATTCGATAATTTACAATGAAAAGGAATTAAAAACTTGGCAAGTGTGCCTTGTAAGTACTTAAAAATGTTTTTATTCATTATTAAATGAAAAATAGTCCCTACAGTAACCCTAGCATTACCTACATATAGATAACTCTCATAATAATATTCATTCGTTCATAAGGGGAAACACGCGCAATATGACAAAAAGGAAAGTGATTTACATTTCACATCACGGAATGAATTGAAATATTGTAATTCAGCTTGTGTACAAAAATGGAATTGTCTTAGCCGTTTCTTACGTTAAGTTTAACACGTGAATTTTATAATAATAAATATATAATGATAATAAAAAGATTGGATTTTTTCTGTTTGTCCCATTGCTTGTCTTTTGAAGTGTTGGGTTATATAATATAAACGAAGTTAAGCTGTTTAGCTGTATGTGAGTAAGCAGATAATTTTATTGTATACCTAGTAAACATAAAGGGGTCTTACGTGAACATTTCTCTTCAAGGAATTTGTATATTTATTAACATGTCTAAAATATCAAACCGAAATTCGTGAAGGCTTTCTTCTCAGTTTAAGGTACTACTAAAAAACTTTATAGTTAAAATAATTGACACAAAAATTCATCCTTATACCTTAAATATTTTGCTACATTTTTACCAAGTTGTTTACGTATTGCAATTGATTTAATAGACAACGTTTATTTATTTAGCTTTTGCAATGTTTATTTTTCTAGACATTATAAAAAGGTTCTGTATCTTATAGAAATAAGTGGAAGTTATAAATATTCAAAAATACAAACCGTGTCAAATTTTGAGAAAAATATTTAATATATTCTTTTTCACCTTTAAAATTGGGCACTATATGAGATGGTAGGCCCCACTGTTGTCAAATGTGAGATTTCATAGGAAAAGTAATATTCACAAAATTGTTGCCATATGTAGAATTATTTTTTGGTCACCACGTTTAATTATTTTTGAGCACCAAGTTTTTCGACACACCAGCAAAGTTAACATTCGAGTTAGATTTTATTTTTGCTGGTTTTATTTTATTTTTGCCGGCAAAAATAAAATAAAACCAGCAAAAATAAAATCTATCTCGAATACAAAGTTTAAGAAATTTGTATTCGAGTTAGATTTTATTTTTGCCGGTTTCATTTTATTATTGCCGGCAAAAATAAAATAAGCAAAAATAAAATAAAACCGGCAAAATTAAAATCTAATTCGAATACAAATTTCCTAAAGTTTATATTCGAGGTAGATTTTATTTTTGCCTAAAATCTACTTCAAATACAAATTTCCTTAAGTTTATATTCGAATAAGATTTTATTTTTGCAAATAAAAAAAAAGAAATATTTCGCCAAAAAATCCAAATAATATTATTGTAGCAACAATTTTCCTCCATAGAAAACTATATTTGACAGATATCTGACATTGGGGCCTACCAACTCAATGAGTTCCTAAAATTGTAGATACCCTTCTCTGTTCAAACTCAATATTTTTTTCTATTTTTTCCAATAATCAAATCGACGGAGAAGAAAAAATATGGTTATTGTAGATTAAAAAGGTCCTTTATAATTTTTTGATGAGAAGATATAACCTAAAGAAACTTTACAGACTTACTCACTTTCATTTTAATGCATGCATAGTTTGACTAGTACTAGAAGGTGTAAAAATAATAGTAATAATAACTCATTTCAAGCTGTTCGCTTCATTTGAACCTACCATGAATATAAAGTGGACAATGCAAGAATGATTTGAATACTCTGTTAATTTACATAAAAATATTAATACAAAATGGCGGGGTGAAATTTTTTCCAATTAACGAATTGCAAATAGTGATGGTGGGTGGGTAATTTTTCAGTTAAATGGAAAATGTCTGAATACTGTTTGCGTTTTGTTCGGCGTTTCAAACCACATTATTGCATTATGCAATTTCTATGAAACGAATTAACATTTTGCAGTAACGGAATGGTAATAATTTTTATAATCACTAGTGAAACAAATGTCATTTAGTGCATTTATATTATTTGATTCGAAACCAGAGCAGCATGCCTGCCAGTAATAAATGAAATAATTTGATTTAAATTCTGTATTTACCATTACGGTCTCTGTTTACTATTTCATTTTGATTTAACCGAATACGTATATTTATAATACTAATTTGTTATTCAGTGAGTAATTATTGATTTTTTTAACATGTGTGCTACTGAAAATTAAATCTTATTTTTTTTTAGAGAATGAAATAGGTACCTAATTTCACCGGTAAATTCTTAGTTTCAAAAGAATATAAAACAAATCTGAAATCATTATCTAAAAATATAGTTGTAAAAATGAACATGTAATATGATTAGTAAAATTTAAACAACTCTCTTTTTATACATAAAAAAATAAAACATGCAAAAATAAATACTTTTATCGCTGAATTTCGATACATCGCCGAACATAGAGTTGTCAACCTGCAACAGTAAGTTGAAGAAAAATAGTTCAAAAAATATTGAATTCAAGCGCGAACGAAAAATAAATAGCACTAATTAATATCTATACTATTTTATACAAACGCTGGGTGTAAATAAGATGGAGAGAATATTCATTTTTCCGGATTGTACATTTTCAAAAGTAATATTTCATTTTACCCGAGGGATTGCAGAAAAAGAGCTGTGTTTTTAAATAAATGTGTAAGAAAACATTCTATAATTAACATTTAACTACTTTTGGCATAACTTCGCTTTTGTTCGAAACAAAGGTAAACAGCATTCAAGACATGGCGTTTTCAATTAATGAATACGTAATTTGTTCCCGTGCTTTAAGCACGAAATAATAATATAACTTCATAAACTTTTCTTCCTCTTTCTTATGCTCAACTTTCAGTCATGTAGCGCCCTGTAGCAAGATATTATATTATATATACATTATATTATATGAATGACTGTGTGATCAAATTTTCATCGGAAATGCATGTGCAACATGCATTCCATTGATGAAAGATCACTTGATTTTACGCAGGCATTATATTATATGTAGATATAACTTTTGTATACGGCAGAAGTTCTTGTGGATTTGAATCTTCCTCGTAACTTCATTTACTCGAGTATTGCTGACTGATCTGTTTCTCTAATAGACTTTAAGTAAACAAATATAAAAACTCTATTAGAGTGACTATTTGTACAACATTTTAACTTGATTTTTATTTACTAACCACGTACAGAGAAGTATTGATGTGCACCCACATCCATTCAAAAATAGCTTTTGTGCATCTTACATTCAGTTATTCTCTCGATTGAAATTCTCTCATTTATTTAACCTGTTGAACTCATCAAGCTAATAGCCCAAAAACTTCCGCACCTAAGCTTTGAACCTTTTCCCTTACATAGCGGATAGATGATAGCCTTTTTTCAGTCCTCAGGAGTCACACCTTCTCACCAACAAATATGTGAATGCTCATCAGCAAAAATAGGTTTTGTGGACACTGAATTTAAGTTGCTTGAATTTAAATTGTTGCTTGTTTATTTTCGACATGATTTTTACCTTTTTATATAAACCTAATTTTATAAAAATCCCGTGGAGCACCCGGTAAAGAATTGGTCTCCCACTCTTCTGCGTAAGTTTTCGAGTGTCCTGTAAAAGGCAGGTGTTCGAAAAAATTAAGACATTTTACATCTTAAATTCAGCGATGAGGTTTGCCACCCATCCTGAATGTCTTGATTTTATATTGGCACGAAGAGGACAGTTTGCATGTTTCTTACATGCAGCTGATCTGCTGGCTACCCCACTTGTGGGATATGCCGTGATGGTATAGTAGTAGTAGTATATAAACCTAATATTCCTAAACTTATTTAATTTTGTGTTTGAAAGGAAGTAATTACGTGCTTTTATTGTAATATTACTGTATTGAATTGCTGTATCATTAGATACTGTATTATTACTTTAATATTGTAATATTGATCAATGTCCAACACCTATATATTCTATCTATATCATCGCGCCGCGACCCAAATAGGGTAGTTTGAGAGAATAGAACGATATAGAACTACAGTGTTGTTTTTATTTTCATAATACATACAGACATTTAAACTCCGTGGAGCATGCGGCAAAGAATAGGCCTTCCACTCTTTTTCGTTAACTTTCAAGAGTCTTGTAAAAAATAAGTGTTTGAAAAAATAAAAACTTATCATATCTTGAATTCAACGATCCTGAGAACATAGTCCTGAAATCTGTTTTGTTGAGGTTTATCACCCGTCCTGAACACATTCCATTTTTTTCATGTCGTTCATCTGCTGCCTATGCCACTTGTGGGATATATCATGATAGCACATTATACCTTAGTAATAGTTTTTGAACGAATTTTTGATGCTAATGATTTATTTCGTTTTCAATTTTTTTTATAATTATTTAAATGTCTGATAGTTGCTATTCAATGTGATCAAATACACTTTTTTTACAAAATGTATAAATTCTGAAAAGCTGTTTGATGTTTTAACAAAATATATGTATGTAGTTATTAGAATTACATATGATATAATTATGTATGTAGCCATTTTGCCTTACAATTTTCACAATATTTAGTAGAAACATCTAGAACCAAAAAAAAGTGAAAAATAAATATTGTTCCAAATAAATTCAGAAGCAAGTATGTAATATAAACGAAGTGAGAGATATTATAGAACTTTACTACTAGCCAATGTATAACGTTGTCTTATTGAAGAATGACCTAACACACCTTAGGGAAATACTTGACCATTACTGCTAGACTTGATAAGATATCTTGGTAACACTAAGCTCACTACATTTATAAAGAATTTTCAACAAAATACTCCCAACTCCAAATACAACAAAGTATCTATGAAATTCAAGTAAGGAAACTAATACAAAAAAAAAGCTGTAGCGTAAGGCATATTGAAATTAAATGTGCATCTTGCATTAAAATATCTAAAATCGTGAACCAATTGCCGATTTAATACAGCTTTTTAATACAACCATTTTCATATGACAATGTTCACTTTTTTCATAAATATACTACCAAAGTTTGTATGCAGATATTTAATTATAAATAAAATTGATAGAAGTTAAATACAAAGAATTTTGCATTTGGCAGATTTTGTACAGAGATCCGAAATAGACTCGTATCTTATATAATTCAGATTCCATTTGACTCGTAAATGTACCAAGAAAATACAATAAAAGTAAATATTTCAAGCAATGGAATCCAATTTTCACCTTTCCTTTGTATGAATGATATTTAAGTAAGAATAAAAGAACAAGAATGTTCCTTGTGTAACGGAAAACTTGATATCGATACCTTAATTCGCAGATTGGGTAACTCCATTTTTTGACAAAATGACTTAATGATGCCATAATGTTGACTGTATTCCAACACACATGCTAGGTAAATTTGAAGAATCCAACGTTATTACAAATGCCCTAAAAAACACCTCAAGAAAATTGGGTAACTCCAATGTTAGTATTTACAACGCTGCAAATTGGGTAACTCCACCATTCTGTATGGAGACTTGCGAGAGATAGGTTGTGTATTAGGAATATTTTACAAAAAAGTGGTTTTGGATATCTTATCCTGTAAAAAAAATGTTAGATAACTGTAACCATAAGTATCAGCTTTATTTTCTTAAATTTTTTAAAGTTTTTTTTTTATCATTTGCTCCTTTTGTGATGTAGTTAATATGTAAGGTACTCACATTTTAAATAATGCAACTTTTGCAGGAGTTACTACGTGGAATTTAATCATTACTGGATATGTTTGCGCACAAACTTTGAAGCTGATTTACTAATATTGTATTGCTTTTTAACACATATTATGTTATTATTTTTTAGTCAAATAAAAAATCTAGGTTTTAATACTTAAATAAACGACTTTATTTTTTGATATATTAGGATTTGTTGAATCATGATTATTTTTAAATAAGCTCAAAATCCGAAGAACTGAACGTGTATCTACATACATTACCTACTTATCATAAGTTTAATTTCTCGACCGACGGTTCTTGGTGGAAGTTCATATTAATAATTTTTAAAATGAAACACGATATATAGTTTTTCCACTATTGACATTATTTATTTTGCGAGCCGGCTTTCAAGAGCTTCCGCTCTCATCGTCAGGCAAAAGTGAAATGTTTACTCATCATTTTATAGATGAATAGCACACTAAAGACTATGGTTAAATTAGTAACTGAAAATTGAAGGAGTGAAGAAAATCGTACGAGTGAAACAAATCCCAGAAATCATGATTTTCTACAAATTTATCAGACAATTCGAATTTTTATAATGGAATTGGCCCATCATATTACTTGATAGTGGTAATCTTGCAGAAATCCAAAATATAAATACCTACTGATGATAATAATTTAGATAATAATGCGACACAAGGGATATTGTTAGATGCACAGGCTAAAATGCTATTGATCATAATATTGCAACAGAGAAGGGCAGCATAAGAGTCAACATCTCGTTAGTCCCATATTCAGAACATTCAGATTCTGATGAAAACTCTGAGACTTCTCTTGGAAAAAGGATGAATCATGGAGTAATAAAAATTTAAAATTCAAATTTAAAAAATCAAAAAGAGGTGTGATAAACTCGCCCTCTGTATATTATTATTATTATTTATAAGATTACGGCAACCCGTCCCATGTGGGACGATTTGTGCCAAGTACAATATTTTTAGAATATAACACGTAATATTAAGGTATTTACTTATAAAATAATAAAATTTCTTTTGGCGGATTTTAAAATCTTGAGATATACAGAGAGGGCATCAGTGTGCAAGAGGCAAGACACTTTGATTGGATACTGGACTTCAGCTATCTCATAATACAAGTCGTAAGAGTCTCTTATTGGGCAACCGACCTCTGTATATTGATCACACCTAATTTGAATGCATTTTTTTTATAAAATTGTATATATTGTGATCAATGTATAGTAAAGAATGAATGAATAAATAAAATAAATTGCCTCAAAGGAAGAAAAGCCTTGGCCCAAAAAAAATTGTCTGCTTAAATAATCTTAACGAGACTGAAAATATCTTCACGAAAATGGACTCAGGACTACCACGATATCTAAAATAATGCTCCACACGAATTATTATTTTCACATTTTGTCACTCTTCATTATTTTTGTCTAGCTATCAACGAGTATATCTCTAAAGGTGCAACTTTTTTATTCAACTATGTTCAACTCCGTGATACAGGATAGACGATGTTCCAGGCTGGGTAATATCCTGAAAAGGCTAATTGGCCAAAAAGAGCACCGGTCTTCCGTCCGCAAGGATTCGTCAGCCCGTAATTTCCCTCTTTCACAATACTACGTTCTTATAACGACAACAGCAGAGCGCAGGAAATATCGTAGAAAGAGGTGACGCAATTGGCACAGAGTCGCTCTGAATGGAGGAGGCTAGTTTCTGCCCTGTCCTCCCGAGAGGAGCGTTGATGATGATGATGATGATGTGGAAGTATTTATCCTATATATATTACTTCAATTTAATTTGATTTTCATATAAAACACTTTAAAAATAACATTATTATGAGACCAAACAGTATGCAATACTTATAGGCAAATTGGGTAACTCCATCAATTATAGCATTTATTTTACAAAATCTATCACAGAAAATTAGGTAACTCCAAAAAAAGGCTGCAAAACCATTATAAACATAATTATGTCATGGTTTTTGTGTTACGAACATGTATCTACATCATGTAGATATTTTAGAATAAGGAAAATAATAATAATAATATGCATAACAAAAATATTTAGTTTTTTGTCCGCCCTGTAAAGTAGCTATTTTGGAGTTACCCAATCTGCGAATTAAGGTATCGATATCCTTTACGTTTTATTTTTCCTTTGTATTGATTTAAGTGAAAAATGCGAGAATATATAAAATTGTTGTTGTTAATTTATTTCTTAAGGCAATACAATACACAAAATAACTAACTAACCGGCATGTCATAATGTTTGAATAGTATTGTAAAATGAGATAAAGCGATTGACAATGAGGTTATCAATATCATTAATGGATTGATTGATGGCATTTCAGTCGTTGATCGGGCAAATTATTCAACTTAACGATGTTATGAAACATCACAATTGATACGATTTGGTTTGTCGCTTCTTGTTGATAAAGTTTATTGATCGCCATCAAACATAATATCTATGCGGAGTCTAGTTACACCATCTACCACCTGATATTGAATTTATATGTATATGATATTTGAAACAAGAGCATTATTTTGAAAAACAACATTTTCAATTTAACATTCGATTTCATTTCCCATACTCATCACATCATTTCTAATTTAGGCTTATTATATTTTATAATTCAAATAAAATAATGAAACTCTTTGACTAATTTCATATGATTTTCACAATGTATGAAATAAAATTGATAACGTCATTTCATTTATTTTCTAGTGATAAGAAAGTAGTTGTAGATGGCAAGAAGTGGTCCTATTGTAAGGTTTTAGACATAATAGAACATAGTTCTCTTTCAAAGCTCGCTGCCAAATTACTCTATTATTAAAAATACTGTTTAATACTTACTAAAATAATTTCGAATTAATTTTATAAAAGGAAATGATTCTTTTAGCATTTGAAAGTTCCAATATATTTAACATGAAAAAGCGTTATTCAAACGCACGTTGTAGAAAAAATTACACAACTGAAACTAAATCATTCTGAAACGAAATGGGTTAAATTCATTTTTTTTATGTAATTTCAAGAAAATTTATAATTCCAAACAATATCCTTTTGTAGAAAGTACATACCCAAAGAACAAAATAAATAAATTGAAAAACATACAAATCGCTACATATTACATAAGTAACTCACTTTAATTACATTTCTTTACTAATTTAGCACCGAAAAGTAAAAAGAAAACTATACCGATGATATTATAAGTTTTATTAAGGATACTTTTATCCATGAGAAAATTTCGAAATCTACATTTAGTAAAAACTGTTTATAAAACTTATGGTGGGTGTAACAATAGAAATACTATGTAAAAGATATTCCTATCACGAACGCTTTAATATAAAGAAGCTTTTCGGATGTTCGAATCAGTAAACACCGCTTTGTAAATAGTCTATGTCATTGTCCATACATATAGACTATTTGAGGTAGGTTCTATTAGTATTATCGCAGTTTAACGCTGGAACCAAACATGAATCACATTGAATTACTGAATGGATAAAGTTATTACGGGAAACGTTTAAGTAGTTCTAGATGACACCAAAATAAACTTTTACCGTTCATTAGTTTGACATTTATTTTCTTTACATTAAAATTATTTTTTAGGACATATACAAGTTTTTCATAACGTTCCAAAAATTAATATAGCTTTAAATATAACGTTCCAGAAATATAAAAAAAAGTCAGAATATTTGTTAACGAAGAATTTGATTTCTAAATTTATTTTAATAAAACTCAGAGAACCTGTCTCTTTACATTAAGCTAGTCATGGAAATTCTCCAAATGACTCCAGGTTCTCTTCAAAGAAAATTTTAATCCAATTATTGTGAATGTGGGCTAAATGCAAAAGACGATTAGCAATCCATAGCTCAAGATAGAAAGGCTTGGAAATCTATTGTTTTGGAGGCAAAGACTCTACAAGGGCTTTTCACAATAATTACAAGTATTGTGACAAAACGCAAACTGTTCGTATGTCTTCATCATTTAGAGGTTTATTCGCACTATAAGAATTATATAAACGTTGGATACATGTATATGTAAGATGATGTTAAGACATTACTTGTCTTCGATTCAACAATGGCGTTTGTCTTGCATGTTGTTATTTGAAAAAGACGTATTTTACAAAATGTATTTATTGCTTGCAAATATCCCCCTGGTGAAAGATTCCTTTGAGATTTGGATAGCTCAATTAATATATAAGTTTACACAGATAAGCTATAGAAAGTAAAACAATGACACTTTTAGTTTTCAACTACATTTAAGTCAGAATATTTTGACATTACAAAGTACTCCCGAGCCATGCCCACGCCATGAGCTCTACCTGTATCGCACGTAAATTCAATTCGAAATTTCTACATAGCAATAAATTCTAGGAAGCTTTGCACACGAACTTCATGAGAGAACCCTTTTACTCTAAAATATTTCTCAGAAATAAAATTTAACATTACATTGTTTAACAAAACTTGTTCAATTATGAATCTTCAGAACATCAAGATTTATCACAATAACATAATAAGAAATATTTTTATTTATTTATTTATTTATTCTTTTTGCACATCATCATTACATGACAGTGTTAACAAAATAATATAAAATTTTAAAAACTAGGACGATGTGCAGTGGCGAGATTATCACTATAAAGTGATTTCTTCCATCTAACCACGATTTGCATACATTACTTTTTACAATATTCGTATAATACAAGGCATCAAATGTTTCTGAATTCAATAAATTAAAATTGATCATATTATTATTATTATATACATCGATGCACACTATTCCGTTATTTTTTTCTAAATTTTTAAAATTATTAAAGATTTAAATTGTTAATGTATTTCTCTTTAAATTTAGAAACTTGTTATTATTTCACATACCTATGTACATACGTCATTTTCCACAAATTGAGTAACCGGTGAACCATCTAGCTAGCTCATAAACGTTCTTATATTTCACACATATTTTTATCAATCAAAGTATGTTATGAACTGAAATAATAAAACCAGAAAAAAAATGCTTTGTAATTTGGATCCTGGAAATTGTAAAAGAGAGATGTTACCAGGATCCAATTAGTATAAAAGTTTTTAATATACGTAGCTATAATACATTATAATTAATATAAGGATTTCGTTATATTCATCAAAAATATTATAGAATCAAGATGCGTTTATCGTGACATATTACATTGTGTATTGTTTTTATAGCGGCCAGATATTTTGGAAGCAACAAAATGTAGGAACCTCTGGAGGAAGAATCTAGGACAATTAACCCCTGACCCTACTAAGAAGACGTCGAGTGAATAATTTGTTCATATTCCCGAAATTGAGAAATTCAGATGCTTAAGGTTTTCCAATTTGATAAAATACTTCAGCGTATACAGTCAGCTCTACTAGTTTACGTTCAGTACCTACTAGTTGATGCACATTATTCATAGGAATTACTGTAAATAATAGATTCAGTATAGATGAAATGGTAAATAAGACCCATGTTTACCATTACCTACCTTCCATTGTTAACGGTAATGGTAGTGCGGAGCTGAAGCTTAGCTAACTCTGCATTATTTCATGTCGGAATCATATGTCTTTACATAATGCAGAGTTAGCTGACACGCACGCATACAGTACGCATCTAATTACATTAATCTTATTGAGTATAACTATCGTCACTCCTCAATCCATCTGGTTTGGGGAGATGTTTTTAAATGCCAAGAACGTTGCGTACTTATAAGGTATACATGAATGTATAAGCCTCAAGGTGGAATCTGCTACATCAGCTGAGTCCACCGCCTACTGACGTGGTTGACGTGATGTGGCGTTACTGGCATAGTGGTACTGATGAGCCTGAGAGAGTTTTAAAAAAAATCACACTTGTTATTAGGAGCCTGAAATATCCGGGAAAAGAGGTTATTTCAACAATTGTTAGTTAATCTTATTCAATACAATTTAAGACAAAATAAGTATTAGCATAATTTACAATGAGTACTTTGCCTTTGCCGGAAGATAAACCCCTAAATGAAGAAGCTTTAAATAGCGAAACGAATAAGCGAAGTTAATGAGATATTTTACCATAGCACAAAAGAAGAAAATAAATTTATAACATATACCTAGGTATTTGTATATTTTATAAAAGGAAAACTTTATTTGAAACAACATATTTCATTAAAAATTTCTATGATTTGGAACACATAAGAATAAATACTGATTTCAAGTAATACTAAGTATAAGATACTCAAGTATAATATAATATGTATATAGTTGTATCATGATCATTAAAATACATGTATTTTTTAAAAAAGAATCATTTTCTATAGTGAACAACGTAACAGCACTTATGTAGCTCTTCTAAAAAATATATACCCACCTTCATTTGCTTTCCATGATTCAATTCCTTTTCAATTTCAATTTTCAATTTCCCTTTCACGACACAAGCTTTTAGCTTACTGTGAAAGGTGTATAAGGTTGTATTTGGGTTTATAACAAAAACCCAGATATATCTTTTTAAAAAAAAAAAAAAAAAAAAAAAAAAAAAAAAAAAAAAAAAAAAAAAAAAAAAAAAAAAAAAAAAAAAAAAAAAAAAAAACAACATTTTCCTCCTTCTCATATTTGTACGAGAACATAGCATTTGTCTTATCCTCCTGTTTTTATGCAAATACCATTACATCAATAATAATAGTTGGTTGTGTGATACAAACTGGGAAAACAAAATTGAAAATAATATCATCGTAGAAATAATGCTGTTCCCTTGAGTTTTGAAAGTTGCTGTTTTACCGTTATGAATAATAAAGTTGAATTTAATAAATCCAATATTTTCATTACAAAATTCCAACTTAATATTATTATGATGTTCATTAAAAATATATTAAAGTTATAAACATTATTCCCTTTTCTATAACTACATCAATAAAGACTTTTTTCTTCGATTGAGTGCAATGATGAAGTGTCCTTAATTATTACATATCTTCCAGCGGCATATCTTCCATACAATTATGTTTCTCTCAGGTTAACCGCATCTGGTTGGTCTTCCTCCTTCGTCTTGACGTTTTGACTCTGTTGATGCAGACATTATCAAAAGTACGATAATTCCTACATATATCATATTACTAAGTAACATTAAAATCAAAAATTAGGTACTTTATTTTTCTATAAACGTTTATATTATAGATTATCAATAGATGAATATCTGACAATATCTACGTGTAAAACATTAAAATTTAAATCCGATGGCTTTACAAACGTATAGAAAATAATTTAAAATTCACATTTAAATGCAACACAAGCATTGCCGGCTGTAAAAATAGGAACGAAAATCCTATCAGTTATTCCTTTATATTGGTGTAATGCTACTGCTAGACATGTTATAAAAACAAAGCCTCCGATTGCAATGTACTAGATTACTAGAATATTCTAGTGCATTCTACCATCACACCCCAAACGACTGCACACCACATTGCAGAGTAGTTTATAAAATTGTTTATTTTAAACTGAAACGTGAACATTTTAACTAAAAAAACGTAGTATTTAATAATGTGTTTAAGAATTTTAGCTCTTTGTTCGCCCATATCGCCAGTGAGGTTTCCAGTAAAGAAGGTAGGTAATGTTTAAATATAAACATAAACAAGTAGGTATCTTTCATTTCGTGTGTGGTGATGGAATTATATTTTTTACCTGTAATTAGGGGCTTACTTACTGTTGTCTTCATTTCCCCATTTCTGGATATAGTTTTCTTTTGTATTTCAATATTTCAAAGTCTTCCCTACTTACAAAAGTGAGTTTGTGGACAAAAGTGGGTGTGTAAATAGTCATTGCATTTTTTTCATGTACCAATAGATATGTACAGTCACATATTTTCTTATATACGTATTTCTATTCTTTCACGAATTGCAAGAATATAAATAAATTTTCATTTTTCTTAATTTCAATAGAAATAATACAGAAGGGCTAAGCCTCCGTACTGCAAGAGAACCTTCGTGCTAGAACAGACCTCTTAGAGGGTTGTTAACACATGGATATGATTGTGGATCACAGCTTAATAATTTTCTTTGCAATTGATCCACAATCTATTTATTGTTTATGGTGACATTTGAATAATCTATGTTTTTTTTATGTTATATCACTCTCATTGTCAAAACCTGTGTGAATAAAGTGTTCCTTTATCAAATTCCGACACGTATTTCAATAAAAATCCCGAATGCATTTCCCAGGCTAAATGTTGTAATCCAACAGGGTCTTACATAAGACTAAGAAGAATAATAATATAACATTTTATAAAGGATGAAGTTCTTTATAATCATTATAAAAAATATATCAGATAAGTATTGATCGATGAAGAAACGGAATTTATGAGATAGTTCAATTTTTTTTTTTTTTTATTTATTTTATTTAACAATAATTATACAGACATTACAATACATAGACTATTTGATAAAACTTAAATCTAAACATCCTCCTTATAGAGACAAGTCTCGTGTAAAGGAGGGTTCCAATATTGTGAAAATTCCAGTAAGACTTCCATGGTCCTGAATTTAAATAATAATTATGCCACTATGAAGGTTTCTTGATGATAATTATTTCTCAGTTATACTCGTAATACGATTATCGCTTCAGTAATGAACTCATGATTCACATTAATTAAATGGTAAGACGAGTGGTAGGTTTATTCAGGTAAAATTCTAAATAATTCCATTTTGAATTATTTAGTATGTAAAATTATGTAAAATACCACGTAATCTACATTGTTTTCCTTCCTTATTATGTTTCCCCGGTTCTTAAAGGGTTGAAATCAACACTTATCCAACTAAATTCTAAAGTTTCTGTATTTGTATAAGTTATTCCACATTTCACTTATACATTTCCCGGAAACTAATCGTGAGTATTACCTTATGCTGTAAATAGATCCCGGAAATATTCGAGACGTTATTGCAAATCAATTTTCTTACATTCATATTCCACTCGCACTAGATTAACGGAATTCATGTACTGTGCTATACTTTAAAATATATGTTCCTAGGTACCTACCTGGATAATTTGTGTATACCTAATCTACAATGACTTTTAATTAATCAATACATTGAGCTTGCTTTAGTCTTTTGTTCTATGGAAATTTCGTAGAAAAAATATTTTATTCAGACACAATAAAACATTGTTCGGTTTATGCTGGGTTCAGCAAGTTATGTTTGTAATAAAATTCAGAACCGATGCAAACACAAAGGGGGCGCAAAACGGCTTTAACATGCAACTCAACATTTTGCACATTTCAAAGTAGGTTCTACGGGTGACCAGTATTTTTAAATATTCTTCATGTTTTAGTGTAGTTACATAGTCTTTGTTCTGTGTGTGTTTTGCGGCATTGTGAAATGTGTTTTACAATGAAATTATTTACAAACTTTACGTTTTTTACAATATTTATTTTAATTTTCTTTCCTTCTACATTATTTAATAACTGCATTTTCTAGATACTTGTACATTACCTAAGTGAAATTGTTGCCATGAAATATTTTATACTTCATATACTAACGTACTCTGATTAATTATTTTGCGTGTTATTATAACCCTTTTGGTGGTATGTTTTTGGAATTTGAATAAGCCTACATTTATTCTTGTAATTAAAACAAGCAATATTAATGTATTAGTATGTCTGTGTATAAATTCAAATCCGAATTAAAAACAAGACTGAGTGAATTATTAAAACCATGATTTATTTATAACTGCCTGTTATATATTGTTTTTAAATAGGTATTACAATATACTTGCAGAAGTAGTAGTAATTATTAAAAAAGTTTAATAATAGATACATATCAGTATTATATTGAATTGTGCCTATTACTGATATATTTTATGATTCTGCTTTATTTTGTAATATTGTAACCAATGTACAGTGAAGAATAAAATAAATAAATAAATATCATATCTTACGTCTAAACATCATGCCTTAATATGTTTGCATAGGTTTCAAAAGAAGTTAGACAAGTACCAAATATTTGTGTTAAGCGACTTGGTTTGATGTGGCTTAAGGTTCTGGAGGTGATAATTGTACCTAAGGGATCTCTGGAAGAAGTACTTAGTTGCAAAGAGTCCGCATATCAACTAAGGCAAGAAAAAGAACATTTTCATATATTTACACATATCATGCCAGTATTATTACAGAGATTTTCATCTCAATGCAGATTAAGTTCTTCCGAAATAATGTATTTCATACATAAAGATATCACTTAATCCTCTAAGCACATCACAAAGCGATAATTAGGTATTAATAAATTATATTAGTATGGTATATTGTGTCAAATATCTTTAGCTTGACTGCTCTTGCATTAATAATTCAAGGCACATTATCATCATATTAATTAATACGTAGACTAATGGTAATAATTATTATAGATCGGCCGACTTCTCGGTAAACTCTACTATTCGGCCAACGGACAAAAGACTAGACAAAAATATGAAATACTTAAATAAAACAGTGTCATTCTTATTGTTAGTCTCTAATCAGTCTTACAATAACAATATAGCAAGTGAGCTATTTAAAATAAAAAGAACTACAATTTAGATATTTATCTAAAGAAGCAAAAAACATACGACAGATTTATCAATGTTGTTTTTTCAATGACTCATTTTCTAGATCAAGTGGTGTAGCTCCTCCAAAAAGTTGAATTATACGCCATTGTGCTTAGTTTTAAAAATACTTTATAAGTTTGTGATTATTTTGTTTAATAAAGTCGGCCATTTGTGTACTAATTAGTTGGTTATTTATCCAAATCGATAGTCTGTTCAGATTTAACAATTAAAGACATCCTCCGAATAAGGTACTAGTTACTTTATAGTACATATTTTATCCAACATTATATATTATTATTATCCCATATTTCGTCGTGCAGTGTTTACGAGCGGTGTAAAAATTTGAGACATGAAATGGTATACATGATGTATTACATATACCCTTATTCGATAAAATCGTAGAATTATCCAGATTATTTCCTCCATAATCTATTTGTTCATTTAAAATACAAAACATTTAAAAATAGCATACCTTTTTCTTGGACACTAAAAAATACCTGAATCATATAGCACCTTATTCGAGGGACATCTACGTCTTCTACCCTGTTACAGCTCGTGCCATTATCAGTAAGACATTAATGAGACACACTAATTATGTCATTACGCCAATTATACTCTATTATTATATAAAGCATCACACCAAAGGGATACTTACCTCTAATAATATAATTAATCTCCAATGGTATAAATTGATATGCTATATTATAATTGAAAATGTACTTATATACTAATATGTATGTACTTTACACTGATGCTGGTAAAATGAGCTCTTTTTGTTTGTAAATTTCTTAATAATAATTCATCAATTTAACTTTAGACTTCCTACATACGAGATTACTTGGTAGTGATTAATAATATTTCAATTTCTCAATTATGAAACTTTGTTTTTCATACTACAAATTAAAGAAAGTTCATAATTTGTCTCTCTCGATGTACTCTTACAATGTTCACCATAAAGATATCTCTTACAAGTTTGACAGCTAGTTAAGAAACTGCATGTTATTGTTCATAAAACATAAAAGTATTAGAAAACAAATATTTCTCATCAGTTTCTTTTACTTTATTAATATTCCGAAAATTGTGGTTAATACACAAACAATCTCATTACCATTTTCTCTTTTATTCGTTTGTATGATAAAATAGGAAATTATTAGGTACCTACCAAACAGACTATATTATTGTATTAATGTAGTAATTCTGTGTTTATTGTAAATAGAAGTAGATGATTATTATACAAACGAATGGCTAAAGCATTCATTTAGGTTGTATGTAAATATGGGTATTTGTTCATTTCGGAATGTTTCGTGCAATGTTTATTAGACACTAAATAGAGAACATTTTGCACCGTTACTCTAGAATATAATAATATTATATTCGGGGATAGTGCCGCTGATTTGAAATACTCAATGTTTACAAGTGGGATTTCAATACAGAGACGTATTGCAATTATACTCGGTTGTCAACAATTAACGTCCAATCCCAATAGACATTATGGCCATTTCGATGAAATAGTGAAACAAGTACATCGCTGCACACGACATGGTGTGCCACTGTGAACAAATATTTCAACTTTCGTTTCTGACTTCTTGCAAAAACATTTTTAAAAAACATCAAACATATTTTTTTATTTTTGCTGTCATGTACAAGTACAATTAATATAACTCCAATATGCAAAAATACCACTTTACCTAAAACTTCTTCTCTATTTTTCCCTTAGGATCATGACTATCATTTGTATATGTGTGAACAATTTTTTCAGTGACCCCGATTCTTAGCTTTTCGCAACGTCTTTTACAACATCCCTCCCGTTGCCTCTTTTATCTGGTATCTGGTCACTCCATCTCATCGGTACAGATCCCAGTTCTATTGACCTCGGACTTCCTTTTTGAAGCAAAATTCTCCAGGTTGTCTGGCCCTCTCCGCGTGATGTGACCAAAGTTCTGGTGCATAAGATACAAAAAATATAGTTAACAGCCGTGTTTTTATTTTAAAATCTTCAGGGATAGATGATTTTGTTGTATGTCCATTTGAAGCGCAGTTAACGCTTTCAACACTTCATTTCGAAAGTATCTATTTTAAGACGTTCTCGAGATTTTATGCTCCAGGGGTTGCATATAAAGACATATTATGACTTAAATAGTTATGTCTTCGTAAGTACTCTTATATTTCTATTTTAATGTAAAATATTATTCAATATTTAAATATCAAATAATATGTAGATTCACTAGGTGGAAAAAAAATGTAGGTACTTGAAGATGTAATCAAAACAAACCGAGGTTATTCACCACGAAACCTATGGTGAATTTTTTGAAACATGTCTTAAGATTCATATATGATACCTATTAATATATCATATAAAAAAACTGATCCTTCAAAGACAGTTAGTAAATTTTCACACTAGTATGAGTACACATGTAAGCAAGTATTTTATATTGCAGTATAGCAGTGTACCTTACTGTGCATCTGGTGCGGCACAAACACAATGTGTTGAATAATTCTCATGTAATGCATTATTCGGTGAAATGCACCAAATGACGTCGACCACGTTATAGTAGTACTCGTTACCATATTGTTTACTTTGTATTCGTTTGAATAATAAAATAATGACTATACAGGAAACTCTATTACCGGGACTAGTTAAAACCACCGTTAATCTACTGCAAGTCCTACAACATTTCCGCCTCACAATGAAAAATGTTTGAATATTTAAAAATTGTGTGATCTGCAAAATAAGCCCCATTGAATGCATTTCTAGAACAATTATGTTTTCGATACAAATAATTGTTCCAATTTTTTATTATGTTTGTTTTTAATGTAAACGATTAATAGCTAAATGAACTATTTATCTAATACTTCAATTGCAGAATCAATTTGATCTTGTTTAGAGTTGTATGTGTACTTTGTGTACTTGTAATAAATTTCCCCTGTGAAAAATGTTGTTAACTTTTTTGCACGATATTTTGATTGAATTCAATTTATAAAGCTTCGACGAACAAATTGATTTCTATACTAACTTAAAATATTCTAACTATTGTTTTATCAATCATTATATTATGAATATTTTTTTATCATACTTTCACATATCAAATACCTACATACCTTGCACTTAACATATAATAAGCAAAAGTTCTAAGAAATCGTGTTTAAAGGGTTCTAACAAATAAAGATAAACTGCTTATTATTTACTGTCATATTATAACTACATAATATAGGATCTTAAGCTACGTAAAGTGAATTAAATGGTATGGTTTAATATCTAATTTCGTAACAATGATAAATTTGAAAACGATTAATAACCATACAAAACCTATCATAATTTTTCTACTTATATTTTGATTTTTCTTTATTTTCTTCATGTTTTGTGTCATGTTCCTTCAACTTATTTTCATATGAGCAAATGATACTTACTTAGACAGCCTGAAACTGCTCCTTATTCAACGTCCACTCTGTTATGTTATGAAACCAGAAGATCCACATTTTCGGCCATCTGTTTTACCATTTTTTTTTTTTTTTTTAATTAATAATAATATAATCTTTATTTCATATTTTATACATACATTTACAATTCACATTTATCAAATCACATATAAAGATATATTCATAAAAACTGTGCAACCAACGAACGAAGCCCGTTAAGTCATTCATTCATTCATTCATATGTAAAAATAAGTATTATATTATAATATTAATAATATGTATAATCTTAAAGACCTGTGAGTTTTGTCTCTGAACACATAATGTAATGTGCTAACACATATTTAAGAACTACTTAATTTCCAGCAAACATCTTTTACCAATGGCCGTACAGCCCATATCGAGCCTTGGCCTCAGAAACATTCGCCTCAGCCCCCTCCCCTGTCCTCAGCGACTGGCTTCCCATTTGCATTTGTGCCTACCCAGCCCATTTCAACCCTTAATTTCATATGGGCTGAATTGGTAGTGGCCTTTTATATGTCATACAGTTCGTTTTGTGCCGGATGCGCCACTTTTCTTCCTCTTTCACTGGTTTAGCAAGCTTATTCGTATCGAACCAATTTCCTTAACATCAAGAATACCTGTATTGCTTAGTAACCCTTGAATAATAAACTTAATTAATAACAAAGTACTTTTGTATTTGCTTATTAATAAAATGATAGGTATTTATGGTAAATTTCTATCAATTAATATTACATATTCATTCAATCGTTCCGTGGTATTCTAGGCCAAGTATAGGGACCACACTCATTTTTATCAATTTTGAAGTGTCCTACAACTTACACGTTTCTGTACCTAGTCGTAAAACGCCAAGAATAAAACATTTAACAATCCAATTCAACCATAAGATATGCTACCCATCCTTAATTTTTAAACATAGATAGATAGGCAGAAAGAAATAAATGTCATATCCATTAAAAATTACTACACACATCTTATCACAGAAAAATAATTTACGTATCTGCACACCATAATACTTGCTAGTACTTCCCTTTACTTTAACAGAGGCTGAAGCAATGTATTATTCAGCTTATATGAATATTAAAAAGATGCATGATATATGAAATTATAATGCAATATCCTTTCACCTGACAACTTGTACAAGAACTTTTTGTCTTTATTTCCTTTATAGTGTTAATAATCCAATATTCTCCTTACGTTACAATACAAAAGAATATCAAGAACAACAGCCAGTATCATTATCTTCGCATCTTCTTTACTTTCACAAAGGTGTACTTAATTAATTCGTTATCAAGATAATAATATATTTTTAAGAAAAGTGTGCTTTTTTGAACCATTATATAATTTAAATTTGTTAATTAATTAGGAAAAACTTGTTTTTGAATTTAACAAAAATCTTTCTGGTTATATTCTAAATATTATTCACATAAAAATGATATAACCTTTTTAATAATGAGAAGATAAATATACCTTTCCGATAAATTTTCAGGAATTATTTTCTGTTTTCCATTTGCAAAAAGACTGACATTAGAGGTAGGTACAAAATAAATATTTCTATGCAAATCAAAAATAACGATTAAAGTAAAAAAATATCCTAATATTTTTTTTCTATATTTCATTGGTCATGAATCTTCTCTATGACCTGAATAATTCATTTTAATTATACAGAAAATTATAAAATCCTCCGAGTACCTATTTTCATCTAAACATGTAAAAATTTACTACTCATTGATTTGTATAATAAATCAGCATAACAAGAAAAAGTTTATTTTATATATATAAACTCTGTTTCAACAGCAAAATTATTTGTAACATAATCGCAAGCTAATTTCTTTAAAACAATGACATGACATATAGTTTAACGCAACAACTTTGCTGACGTAACGAATATAAACATCGTGTAAGCTTTATGCAAGAACAAGGCTTTCATATACCTAATTGAAATAGATTTAATGCATGGAGTTTAAACTTTATTTTTACAATTCATACCGTTATGTTTACTCAAGTTTCCTTTAAAAGTAAACAGCAATTAGTTTTGGACGTGTATTCTTTTCAGTACCTATGAATTATGAAGACGCATTGCAGTTTAGCATGCAGATTACATTTGTATTATATATTTAATTGCTTTAGTTACAAAACTACGTAAAACTTTTAACTGGCGTATGTACAGTGTTTGTTATAAGACAGACCCGGTGTGACACTAGACACTCGTACATAACCGCAGTCATTGTGAGACGGGTCTTGTCCCCGGGTCGCCAATTGAGCTGGACTGGCTGTCTGCTCGTCCATATCGACAACTGTCTCAAGGGCAACCGCGCAGTAGGGAGCCGTGAGCACCTGGCACCCTTGCTGGAAAGGTCGGATGATCTGATATTGTGGATGGCATTCAATAGAGGCTGCCCAATCGTCTAATGTATTGTGAGGAGGATCCAATAAAGGAAACGTATTTATACAAACAATTAGTATATTTTTCTGCCCATATGCCCTAATCAACCAGCCCACGACCGCTGGAGGTGTCTGCGATGAGCTAGCCGAGGCAGAAGGAAAATATGCCACAATATATAAATTATTTTTCACAATACACCGTTCATTTGACAATGATGCTCTGAATGTTGTTAAAAAATGTGACTCAATCGGCGTGAAGATTCTTTAAATGGAGAATGCTGATTTCTGTTCTGTGCTCCCGGAGAGAGTTGAAGAGCGGTTTATTAATTCATTGATATCTGAGTATTATTTTTTTTTATTTATTTATTTCATTTATAAAACGAAATACCTTAATTCCAGTTTTCACCTTACTTTGTCTCAGCGCTCAATTTACTTTACTTCAGTTACTAAGGTTATTTTCCTTACTTTATTTAATCATAACATAACACACACGCTCACGCACGCACACATACATCCACACACACAAACACACTCATCCACATACACATCCACCCACACCCACATACATATGGTTGCAATTTATTAAAAAAATATCCGTGCTCTGATTTTGGTACATTACAACTATTGATTGTAAAATTTCCGGTAATATTAACCTACCTTTTACCATAACTACCTATATCTACCCACGTTAAACATAATATTTTTCAACCATCTACATTTTATGACGATCACCTGTAATTTTACGGACATGAAATATTTTCTCTTTCAGAGAGTTAATAACAAACTGCATGGACGTGTGAGCTTAGCTATCCCCACGGGCACAATAGCAAAGTAATTAACCATATTCTGCCCTACAAAACTTTACTACTAAATGCTTTGAAAGGATTTTTTAGGCTTTTCCAAAAATATGAAATCTTAAAATAGATCGTTATATCGAATAGTATTTTTTTTTAATAATATAGTCAATATTGAAAATAAAAAATAGATTCTTGCCTCTCTGCATACTACAGAAGAGACGCGGCTTCATAAAAAGAGCTTTATGCTTTTGCATAAATAAAATTAAAAAGAGAAAGAAAATGACAAAATTCTGAATATATTTGCATATTTTTAATGCATATCCATATTCCAGCAGCAGAGACAAAAGTTTGTAAAAATATTTTCCTATAACTTCTCTATTACCTATGCGGTATCATTGCTTTGTCAATATTATTTACGTGCAAATTATAGTACTGAATCTGTGATTGAAAAATAACTGAATGTACTGTATGTATTTGTTGTTGTAAGTTTTATTATATCTTATTGACACGAATGTCTATTTCGTGCACGAGTGCATTGGAAGGAAAACGGTTCATAAAATTGATTTTGACACAACGCCACAAACTGTATATTGTTCAATAATGCGAATATACCAAATATGTTGAGACATATTATTGTATGGATAACATAGAAAGAAATGGAATTTGTAAATAATAGTAACAGAAACTAAGCTTTACAGTTCACAGGCTGTTCGCTACAAACGTAAACGTATTATATTATTATTGTTGTACATTTTGATACACCTGCATAGGAACAATATCAAATTACTAACCTTATTTACTACACCGATCTTGATAGTTTATTTCTTAAATACCTTTTAACTTTCGCCAGTTAATTATTTCTTGAGACTGTATCATAAACCAATTGGAATTGAATTTTTTTAGTTGGTATTAAAGGCATATATGTATATAACACTTATATAAATATTAAAGTTTGATGTTAATATGTCTTCTGTAGTATATAATGTGGATAATATATTGATATAAAATTACACTCTATGGGAACAAACTCCCGTCTCATTGTTATTTTTGAAGACCTAACAATAGCTTAAATTATGCATTTATATATTAGGTTTTAATAATTCAAGAGTTATTGTGTTTACACTGTGGAAATGCATTTTTAATTTTGTTAAATAAAATATAAAAAATATATTATTGAGCACCGTTTAATCTCCACTTTGTTAGGTTAGATAGGTACCGAATGTAGTTTACCTGAAGATGCCTGCAAGTATAGGCGAAAACGTTCGGTATTTAACCTAACAAAGTGGAGATTAAACAGTGCTCAATAATATATTTTTATATTTTATTTAATAAAATATTAGGTTTTATTAAAAGCAGGAATCAATAGTTACAATCTGTAGTTTAAACTTTCACATCTTTTATTGCATGTCATGCATGCATTAATGTAAAGTATTACATTTTATTTTTTATCAATTCTTACTCCAAATACGGACATAATGTTTCAATTAATTTATAGTAATAAGAAATATTTATTATGTTAAAATTATAAGTCGTTAATTTTATACAAGAAAAGAATAATCAAAGAAAAAAAATATTTCTTAGGTGCTGCTCATTATAGCAGGCAAATAGGGTGACTGCCGGGAGTCCCGTGCAAGATATATAATTTTCAAAGCTGAAAAACAAATTCGAAAAAATAGAAATTCGACATTTTTCGATTTCAATATATTGTTTTCAAATATTTTTTTTAAGACTCCTATACGCTCCCCTACATTTCTTTATATCTCCCACGATAGGAGCCCCATAATTTTCATTCACTCTGTGTTCCACAAAAGCCAACACCGCCAATGATTTTACATAAAGACATTTTTTTTTATTACTTATGTCTCCTTTTTCAGTAAACACTAAGAGTACTTTTGATTAGCTACCTTCTCGGAATTATTATGATTACATGAAAACACTCAGATTAATAATATCTCATTTTATAACTTTCAACAAATTTAATATTTAAGAAACGACAAAAAGCTCTTGATGAAAAAGCTTCTGAAAATTCATAATATAAATTTTTTCGATAAGGTTTAAAGCACATTTTACTATAAATTTTCATTTGTACGGTATGGTATTTGAATAAAAACTTGTAGTCAAAATTGCCTTTAAATTTTAAATAGAGTTTTCGAAAATATTTACAAAAAAAAAACAACACTGACAACTCCCTATATTCCTTTCGGTCCTCAGGGTGGTGCTCTATAAAAAAATTGTTTTTATTGCTCAACTGTCTTTTTTAACAACGTTGTTTTAGGTATATGCTGTGGCCGTACTGTTCCTAACTTTATTTAGTTTCAAAAGTCTGAGAGATTTATTTTTACCAACTGCTTTGTTTGAATACTGCTGCACGTGGTTGAATCTTTTTGTTTAGATGTTTAATAGGTACGTATATAATTTTGTGTTGGTGATAGTCTTGTATAGTATAAAGAATCTGTACCTAAAGTGTGTTTATAATAGGAACCTAGTTATGTTGTGTATGGTATTTGTATGGAGCGTGCAGAGGAGAAACTACGTGGAGATAAATGTGGGTACTGCGGACAATTGCCGCAATGCGCTATGTATGGGACATGCAAGCTGTAACGCACCACACATCCCTTCCTTCAGGGTATTTCAAAGATATTTATACCGTCTGCATATTTCCAAACTTTTCCAATACTACATATTTACATTTTTAACAATCGCTATTTAAAAGGAACATTAATACCTCCAGAGAAACTGCTTATAACTAACTTTAATAGAAATCTGTGAAGTATGATTGTTTCCACTGCCTTAAGATCTAACGCAATTCTTTCAAAAACATCAGAATTCATATTCATGTTGTGTGAACAATATTATTCGTAATACACACATTATAAAGATATCCTCTGAACATCAGATATTTGTTTGTTTTGTAGCACGAAAAAGTTCTCCAAAGCATATTTATATATGGCGGCCGGTGTGACGTGGAGGTTACGCTCATGCCTTTGAGTCACGAGGTCCCGGGTTCGATTCCCGGCCAGGGCAAAGTGAAGAATGACCTTTTTCAAATTGTCTTGGGTCTGGGTGTTACATGTAGGTATATGTGTGTATCGTCGCGTTAGTACCCATAATACAAGATTCATCTTAGTTTGGGACTAGCTCGATCTGTGTGAGTTGTCTATGTATGTTATGTTATGTTATATTCTTTTTACACATCATCATTATGTAACAGTATTAACAAAACAACACAAAATTTAAATTATGAAATGAAATGAAATTTCTTCCATCTAACCATATTAAATTTTGCCAAAAGGAATTTTATTGTAGTCTGATGTATCACTTTATATTGATCGGATGAACATTTTATATTTATATTATAATTAAAAATATTAAAATTATAACTGTTTGTTTTTCTTTCGACATATAATCGTTATAAGATTGCAATAGGTGGAAATCATCCAAATTTAGATGCATTGCCAATATTAAAGAAAAGTATTCGCATTTATGATTTTTAGAAATTGAAGTTGAATAATAGAAACATTCTTTAGATAGCATAATCCGTATTTTGTTTTTTTTTTTAAACAGTAAACTCACTAAACAATTTTGTTCACTTAGTCTTAATTAACTCGTTCACCTGAATTTCATTTTATTTATTAATTTAAAAGCATGTTGTGGTGATTGTATATTTGTATTTGTTCTTAACTTTGATGATTTTTTGAAACCCTTCTGGTAAATTTAGGATCTTCACTGGTCCACCTTTTGATTTTGTAAATTGTTATCATGTACTATAATCGACTGTCTGATCCTGTATAAAAAAAAAAAAAAAAAAAAAAAAAAAAAAAAAAAAAAAAAAAAAAAAAAAAAAAAAAAAAAAAAACAAACATGGAATGACTCTCCTGAACTCTTCTCCAGAGAATATGAATAACCCAGTAGTGACTTTAGCTTTTTTTTGTGAGAAACATTAAGTTTACAAATCATTGCGAGATTATTATGATTACAAGGTCACAATTGAAAACCCCTGAATACAAGTTTAGAAGTCGTTTACTGCTTAAAATTGCCTTGCATTTAAGCACATCTTGAAATATCATATTACCTTTTGCCTGCCTATAGAGGAATTACAAAACTCCACGTAGTAAAAGCAACGAAGAATATTGCCAACATTTACAAAAATAGGTATATTACATTTTGCGAAAGAGTATAGGATAGATTATTACCTACATTACTGATATTACGTTTAGTGACAATAAGACTCATGTGATGAGAAGTATGAAGGCTTAAGCTGTTTCCGCGTAAAACACATAGGTTGGTATTAAGCAAGTCGTAAACAATTCATCTACATCAAAACTTTTCTCATCGAGACAACTTGCTTTTATATTTTCAACTCTTAATACTTTCGTTTCACTTCGGGAAGGATTATTTTGTATAAAACCTGTTGACATTTTTCTATACCTATATGTACTAGGAATCATTCAAAACATAGACCACGTGTTAGCACAGTTATATTACATCTATAGATTTAATATACCTAAGTTTTGAAATAGGTATCCTTCTAAATCTAATCGCATTTTTACTGTTGTATGTGACGCATATTCGTAGACAATTGGCAAATTACAGCGAAGATTTCTTAAATAAAAAAAAAGTGGAAAGCCACATTTAATCACACAACCAAATTAAATTATCTGACGACCTAGTCAAGTTTGTTTGTGTCCCAACCTTTTTTTGACAATTAAACTCATCAGTTGAAATACTAAGAATATTACTAAAAAATATTATGTAATCTAATTAAGCAGTAAAAAAATAATTCGTGAAACTAAGTGTATTCAAAGTTACTACGCATTAGTATAGGAAACTTACATAAAGTATGATAAACTACAAAACTACTTAATTCGTTACACAGAAACTGTTTAAGTTTATTGAAGTGATAGACTAGAGTAAGCTTAACATAAGACTTTAAATATAGGTAATAGTTCTATAGATACATCATAGCGAATTGTAGTACTGCATACGATGCAAACCTTCATAGCCAAATTACTGTTACCTACTATATAATACAAATGAGTGTAGGTACCTCTAAAGTTCGTGTATGTATTGATATCATAGACTACTCTGGTTTAACTCTTGTTACAAACTTCCTCGTTAGAACATCAAATAAACACCTGGAGAAAGATATGTATGTACCTACACCTACACACTTACATTATATTCTACATTTGAATGTGTCTCATGGATACGAATATATTACATAACTATTTGAGGTGTAAAATTAGCTTAAAATTTATTACACTACAAAATATGACAAGTCCATATTTCATACAATTATTTTTCTTTATTTCATTCTAATTATCCCTTTTTATTTAACATCAAATAAAAATCATAACGTCACTCGATATATTATTATTCTGATTAAAGATGCTAAACTTATTTAAAAATATATGTATACGAGAAATATTTGAAAAGTTTCTAGCCTCCTTGACTTGTACATCTTGTGGTAAATGTAGAATTATTTTTCAAAAATGGAAAGTCCCGGCATAATATGCCACATATTAAGTAAACCATACGAATTTCAAATCATTCTGACTATCACTTTATCCACAACACTCTTCCAGTGACTGACGTTGACTATGAATAATGAAAAAAATTGAGTATCGTACAAAGATTAAATGCATTTATTTGATAGAGCAAAAGACTCAGGAAATAAGAAATGAATAAGGCTCTGTATGCCTACTCTTCATTTTTAATGAAAAAAATTTGGGTGGCCGAGTATAAAAATGTCCAAACGAATATTTTAAATGAAGAACGTTCCAAGTGTTTGAAAATCACTGCAGCTAATATAGTGCATCAAAATATAAACAACGGTCGTTATTTGTCTACTAGGGAAATAACCGAGGTTTGTAGAACATCACCTGCATGGACTACCAAGATATGAAATAAAAATATATTATTCCTCGAAGAAACCTTGAACCGATTATATCTAATTGCTGAGAGGCTAGGGCGAAAACAAAATAATACATATATATTGAAGGTTATAAACTTATCAAATAGCCCTTGTTTATAATAAATGATTTTTTTTATGAAAATACATTTCAAAAAGAATTATCTATGAAAAAGTATTGAAAGTAGTTGACACATTTTATGCGATGTTATATTATTTCAATAATATTACCATTACTAATTTACACATTAGGTACTTCTATAAATTTCATAATATTGTTTTAATTTTAAGATTTTCACATATTCATTTATTCATTCTTTACTGTACATTGACTACAAATAATTTTATAAAAAATACAGTAGTTTTAAAAACAATCAATATACGAAGCACGATTACGTCGCAAAGACGCTATCTCCTCCAACCAACTCGAAATTGTTAGTAATAAATAGTCAGACCATAGTTATGTTATTGAATTATCTTTATATAAAATAATATTTGAGTCAGCATTTCGCTGCTACAAAGGTGGTTGATGCATATTACACGTTTTACGAGGGATCAGAGTTTAAGCATTGTTTACGATGCACTTATGGAGGATGCATCATACATATTATTACTGTATAGAGTACAAGTACAACGTAAGCATCATATGAAGTGTATATGATAGATACCTATTACTTTACATATAGAATCAAATGACACATACCTATGTGAAATAATACGGCGAAAGTATTAATGTTTAGAACAAAAGAGGGCTAGACAATCCCAAATCATATGGTTTGAATATTGGATCAAATCTTTAAATATGAATTTATATTACATATGTACATTATTGTACATACATACATACATTTTCTTCTCCTTGTCCTTGTTAGGTCGGGGGCCCATTGCGCCTAGGTACCTCCTCCAGAGATCCCTTGTCCATTTCTGCTTCCAGGACCTCTGGCCAACTAAGCCTTTCAACAGACAGGTTCGACACCTGCCTTTGCCAGCTTCTTTTAGGTATGTATATTCAGTTAATAAATTCATGTTAATATTTTTATTGAATTAAATCCATAGATGTACATCCTGAAAACTAAAAATTTAATATCAATTTTATCGTTCTTATTTTTAGTCGTCCAAATGCCGGTTGCACCCAATGAGATTTATTCACATCACAGAAAAAATTAAAATGGACCTATATTTTGCATAGTACATGGATAATATTATGTAAATCTATATTCTAGTTAGATAAATTGGACAGAGTAATATTTTTGTACTCGATAGGAAAAATGTTCCCATTCTCTGTTGGGTGAACATAGAATATGGATAGTGTAAGTATAGATAGACATCTACCGGAAGGCCTCATACGTATACATGGAATATTAATGGCGACATGGGAGTATGATCCATAATAAATATTCATGCACTGCAGAGATGAATTTTGTTTGTTTGTTTGACACATTGAAACAAAGGGAATATTTCAAAGTATATCGAGATTGAAACAACCAATACAGATTTAACTACATTTATTAATCGAATTGATTTCAGTACTCTATCGACCATCCCCTTTCATTACATAAAATTGACTGCATATATAGATGTTATGTTCATCATATACGCACAGTTTGCTGTTATAAAATCGACTATTAAATATTGTTTTATAATAGCATTGTTAAGGTATACGTGTATGTTATTTTTAATATTTTGCATATGTCACTATCGTGTATGATATCATGCAAAGTAAATCAATAATAACTTGATTAGTTACTCCTCAGCGATTGTGTAGCTGCTAATACGTAAAACTATTTGCTCGTACATTCGAGCAATTACTCCTATGGTACCAGATGAGTTTAATCAAATATTTTATAATCAATCTAAATATATCAAAAATAGCTACACAGCTCAATACAAAGGGTCCGTAGCATTATTTAGGAATATACTCATAGATTTCTTGAAATCGATATATAAATTCTACTAACACACATTACTGATCCGTTAAAAACTGTTTTAAGAGTTTGCCTATTCCATTCTATTATTAACGCAACTCCTCCCGTTTTTTGCTCCCAGTTCTAAGAAAATGGGAAGACTCCCAGACATGTTAAATCATAAAATCTTATTTTTTCATGGAATCTGGGATTTTTTTCCACCCAATATTTTATTATCTCTCTCAAAACTCTTTGTATTAACAAAATAAATCTAATCATTCGACTGTAAGATTCCAATTTATATTTTTATAAAACACATTATACTTGAGCCTTTATCTCGTTAAATTTTCAGAAATCATAATACTCTTTTATGTAACATCAAAGTGAAATTCTATATTCGATATATTCGTATTATTTTTTGTTCCGTGTAAAGATTTGATATAGGTAATGGATACCTAGGAGTGTATGTATCAAAATCAAATGTTCTGGAGTAAATCTAGTGGATGGGTGGGTGTTATATCAGCACATATTATTCTTTATTATATACCAAATACAATATATACCTACTCGTACTATGAAATTTATTCTTTCGTACGGTAAAAAAGTTTTGAAGGAAATTAAAGATTACAGATTTCCTTTTCTCAGTTTTGGGAAATTGCGAATCGTGACTAGTCAAGTTTATGATATTTTGGAGCTCATCTATAGAAAAATAATTTAAAAGTACTCGTTTGTGATATTGTTCGTTATAGAATCACTGCAAGTGTATCTCTATATATTACATAATTTTAAATATTTCCCATACATACCATCATGGCATTACACATAATAATATAATATATGAGGGAACCAGTGAGTTAACTTTTAACTATAATAAACATACCAGTTTTCTGATTCAGACTAAATTGAATACCATTATTTTAAATAATTTTGAAAAAATAATGAATTCATGAAATATTTTAGTAATAAATTATGATTTCATAGTAACATTAAACATACACAAGTTATATTTTATGTACCTACACTCATAATAAAAATAATTGTTTTTTTTTCGTTTGATAACTCTTTTAAATATTTTTTAATTACAGATATGTATTAACGTAGTGAAAACGTTGACTATCAAACTAAGTGTTTAAAGAAATTATAATTCTATTTGAATCTAATTATTTTTGTATAAAATTATCTTAGATAAATACTTTAATCAACCAATAATAACGTACAAATGTTGAGACCATTTATCACCAATATGGCTACATTTAAGTTGCAGCAACCTCACTAGGTTGCCCTGTATCGAGGAGTGCTGCGTATAAAAAATAGTATGCAATTAACAAAGGATCACATAGGGCGTATCGATAAAGATAAAAGTATATCATATAGATAAAGGTATATTTAATTGATAGGCACTATTTAACCTTCATAAACAATAGTAGGATTTCTATTATGTTGGTAAGCGGATGTAAGTATAAGCGAGCCATAAGTGGGTAGGTATCATGATCATCATTATTATTATTATTATTATAATGTATTAAGGTATGGGGGTAATCGATATGCCAGAAGCCCCGCAAACTTCACTCGAGGAAATAGTTTGAAGGAAGCTGCTATCATCATATCCTGTAATGAGATATCGTTCATTACGTCAACCCTTAGTACCTATGTATGTACAAGGAATGTATGTTAACTACTGTATATTTTACCCCCTCATCTTGTTGGCACATCACCCTATGTATTATATTGTCTCTGCACTTAATTATAACGAACTATTGATTACTGATTATTACAAACGAGAATATTTTCGCAAGTACACATAAATTCATTTACGCTAGTGTCTTGTTAATATCAATTTTATTCCTCTTTTTATAGATTTTTGATCTATTGGAAAACTGAAGACTAGCTATCTTGCCATCTTATGGATAGTCATAGTCACTGATGTGAGCTAGATGGTGTCTCCTTTGCCACAATATAAATCATTCTGTTGTAAGTGATCTAGTATACGTGTTTCCTCCTCAATCTTCTTCTTCTTTTTATCCCATCTTACAATATCCTCCATGTTGCAGATTCTCCCAATATTTTTTAAATCATTAAGTTAGATCAATATTTTAACTGATCGACTTTTATTTATTTATTATTTATTTATTAACATAATATACGGCTAAATAGCCTTTAAAGTACAATAACTTACAAAAACAAACTTGAAACAAACACAATTAACACATAAGTGACAATGAATACAAAAACATGACAGTAGTAACTACAGGGGATTCTCAACGGAAAGCATGTACCCTCGTATAAACCTGCTCACAGCACATCTCCTCACAGTGTACTCCGAATCGTTGAAAATATCGATCTCACTGTAATTATTCCCTATTACATGGAGTCGATTCATCGATGAGTAATAGATATAATTGGATGATGATCCCGCAGCATAGAACAATGCCTGACTTCTGGTATTACGACTCGGAACACGCAAGTTTACTAAGCTAAGCAACTCTGGGCAATTCAGAGAGCCAGTCACTACTCTCTTCAGTGTAAGGAGATCGAACAACAATCTGCGATCATGTAGGCTAACGAGCCTCATCTCCATCAACAAAAAATCATAGTTCAGCCCATCAATGGGAATACCCAGGCGGTAGTTCACGTGTCGTAAGAATCTATGTTGAATTGCTTCAATAGTATTGATGTGCACAGCGTAATTTGGGGACCAGACAGTGGTCGCATACTCTAGTTGGCTCCTAACATAAGCACAATATACTATTTTTAATGTTTCAATTCTTTTGAAATTTTTTGACATTCTAAATATGAAACCTAGTAGTCTATTTGCATTATCCCTTATGCTCTGTATGTGCTTTATGAAATTCAGCCTATCATCGAAAATGATACCGAGGTCCCTTACTTCTGAGAGAGCATTTAGAACAACCGTTCCAAGTTTGTAATCAAAAACCAGTCTCTCCCTTGATCTAGTAAAGCGCATAACATTACATTTTTTTTCATTTAGTAATAGACCGTTTTCATCACACCAGCCTGATAGAACATCAATATTGTGTTTCAATATAGCACAATCTTCTATATTATGAACTACTCTAAATATTTTAAGGTCGTCAGCATACAGTAAAGCCTCCACTCCATGCAACCTATCAACTATGTCATTCACGAAAAGAACAAAAAGGATCGGTCCCAGATGGGAGCCCTGCGGGACTCCACTAGTCGCCAAAAACTCCTGTGATACTGTTCCTCCAACCTTAACTGCAAGTTTTCTTTCCGATAAGTAACTCTCTATCCATCTCACAAATATCTCTCCAAAGCCCATACATTCAAGTTTACCTATCAGAACTGCATGATTAACTGTATCGAAAGCCTTGGAGAAATCCGTGTAAATGGAATCAACCTGACTTCCCTTCGCCATTGCGCATGATATGTAATTGTTGTATAAAAGAAGATTTGTTAGAGTCGATCTTCCCTGGACAAACCCATGCTGTTTGGCTGTGATATAAGAGCTTATGCATGGTGAGACCGTCTCCAGGACAAGGACTTCAAAAACTTTGGCAACTATAGACTGGATGCATATTGGTCTGTAATTTTCCACCGAACCTTTCTCACCTGACTTAAATATGGGAGTTAGAAAACCTCGTTTCCAGGAAGATGGGAAAACTCCAGTGGTTAATGACTTATTATAAATCATCTGCAAAGGGACAGACAATGCAGAGTAGCAATTTTTCAAAAAAACAGGAGGTACAGAATCCGGGCCAGGGCCCTTGTTTACATCAAGAGATACCAACACTCGGGAAACATCAGAAATGTCAATCAACATATTAGGCATGTCGACACCCTGCTTACAGGATTGTATGGCTCTACTAGGATTAGCCGGTGCCACTGCTTGTGCATAAACCGTTTTAAAAAAACTAGCCAAGAGATTTACTTTATTTATGTCACTGTTTGCAAAATTATTCCCATATGTCATCTCCGCAGGCAGTTTAACCCCCATTGAATCCCCAGTATCAGAACTCAACGATGAGACATGCTTCCAAAATACCTTTGGATTACGTCCACTTCCCAATGAATCCTCAATATTATCAATGTAGTTATTATAACATCGAGATGAAAGTCTCTTACATTCTCGCCTTAAATTACTAAAAACTAAATAGTCATCAGAATCAAATGAGGATTTATAAATTGCATGAGCTATCTTTTTACGTTCTATCAACAGTCTTAAATCCCGTGTGACCCACCTAGGATATGTCGATGTGAATATTTTCTGATTAGGAATATAAGTTTCTATTATATCAGTAAGTATACCATAAAAAGCATCAGTCATAGTGTTTACATCTGTCATATTACTAAATAATTGTCCCCAATCTATCCCGTTAAGAGCATCATTTATTACATTATAATTTCCCTTGTTAAAATTTTTGTACACCATGGGTTCAGTATTGCGAGCAGATTCATAGTTTAATTGTACACGTATATCAAGAGGTGGATGGTGGCCGTCCACGGGAAGCAGAGCATCACTAGATGCACTGACATATACACCATTCATTCGTGTCAATACAAGATCTAAGATTGTGTTATTCATATTGGTAATTGTATTAACTTGGCGCATGTTGGCAACATGGCACATATCCATTAAAATACTAGATCTTCGTGATAATTGATTAGGTCGTGGATTATTTTGATCATCGCTCAACCAAGACATCTCCGGAAGATTGTAATCTCCCAAGGTTAAGAGTCCAGCATTTGGGAAGTCAGTTGTCAGCCTTTCAATCTCCTCAGAGTGATGCTGGTAAATATCTAGTGATGATGACGGTGGTATATAGGTACAACCAATGATAATATTAGATTTATGCTTGATCTTTATAATAACAAACACCTGCTCAACATCATCATATATTGTTTTAATTAAACGTGATGTATACTTCTTGTTCACCGCTAATAGGACTCCCCCACCTCTTCTTTTACCACTATTGCTCGAGTTTCTGTCTACTCTAAAAATATTAAAATTGTTAAAACCAAGTTCGGCATCAGAGACCCCAGCATCCAACCATGTTTCCGTCAGTGCTATAACATCACAATCAATACCACACACATTTACATTTAATAAATCCAGCTTTGTTTTGATTCCGCGCGTATTTTGATAATAGGTGATTAGTTTTTTGAGGTCTTGTGGGTCTCAATAATAGGCCTTCCCTGTATGTACTTTATATATATATCTGATTCCCCTTTCTTCCTTCTCTCATTAAGCTCAATTTTTAGTTTCTTAAGTTCAGACATTTGTGAAGGTGTTAGGACTTCCACAAAAGAAAAGTAAAGGAAGTTAAATTTTCATTTCAGAAGTACCTAGTAAAAACTAAAAACCTCTTTTTCCATTAATTTCAACTTATAAATAAAGTTCTAAATAATTACCAGCCTAAGATCTCAAAAAGGTATGATGTGCAATAGAAAGACAGAGAAGGGTAGAGAATTCTGAAGTAACGAGTTAAGTGTAATATAACTTAATACAAGTTTGATAAGTTCTCAATATATTTTAGATAAATATCACGTTACACCCTACGTGCCAAAGTGGATGCCACTTGTACTACACATTTTAATTAAATTATTTTTCGTCGTGAACATATTATAACACTCAGTATACACATCCGTTATTTATTTATTTATTACATAGAGACACACACAGTAGGTTGACAAAACATATTTGAAAAATGAAAAGAGAGAGAATAATGTTGATCGATCTGATCAGACCAACCCACCAATTAGGCGTGTCTTCTTCTTCTTCTTCTTAGTCAGCCATCTCTCCACTGCTGGATATAGGCCTCTTCCAAACTCTTCCAATCGTTGCGGTCCTGTGCCCTCTGTATCCATTTCCTTCCCGCGATTGGAGTAATGTCGTCAGTCCATCTCTTTTGTGGTCTGCCGATGCTTCTTTTGATACTCCATGGTCGCTATTTGAGGATTCTAGGAGACCATCTACCGTCATTTCGTCTCACAACAGGCGTGTCTATAGCATACATATTAAAGTATAAACTACATAATACAAAAAGGTAACAATATTGGAGATGAAGAAACAGCGCTCGACCAATGCAAGTTTAACCGGACTCGCACTAAACATGCGCCTGTTACATTATACCACTGTAAAGAAAAAAATATAGATATTAAAAAAAACAATACACACACACACACACACACACACACACACACCCTCACACACACACACACACACACACACACACACACACACACACACACACACACCCTCACACACACAGACACTCAACCACCAAACACA
Organism: Athripsodes cinereus; assembly: GCA_947579605.1. Lineage (NCBI taxonomy): Eukaryota > Metazoa > Arthropoda > Insecta > Trichoptera > Leptoceridae > Athripsodes > Athripsodes cinereus. Next base: position 19,543,849 of record OX388309.1, read on the forward strand.
CTCAAGTTGGAAGCAACACACCTCCTGAAGCCCGCCAGCGAGTCGCCAAAGACATCCACTCCCGCAACGCGATGTGATGTAATATCAAGATGTTAAACGTTAAGTTTTCCATGGAAAAAGCTATTGAGAAAAATTAAATCACTTGTGTGCTGCGTTTTATTGGATAATTCGTCAAAAATCACTTACAAAATATTTTGAAATTTTTTTCATGCCTAGAAATTCAACATGCTGTAGAATTTCTTATACATTTTCCACGTGACGAATCAGATACATATAAAATGTAATCCAGTAGAAGAGTTCATGGATTTTCTGAACAATCTTGATAAATGCACAAAGGAGGATTCATGAATCCACCGCCGATATAGTTGTTTACGATACCTTAATTCGCAGATTGGATAACTCCATTTTTTGACAAAATGACTTAATGATGCCATAATGTTGACTGTATTCCAACACACATGCTAGGTAAATTTGAAGAATCCAACTTTATTACAAATGCCCTAAAAAACACCTCAAGAAAATTGGGTAACTCCAATGTTAGTATTTACAACGCTGCAAATTGGGTAACTCCACCATTCTGTATGGAGACTTGCGAGAGATAGGTTGTGTATTAGGAATATTTTACAAAAAAGTGGTTTTGGATATCTTATCCTGTAAAAAAATGTTAGATAACTGTAACCATAAGTATCAGCTTTATTTTCTTAAATTTTTTAAAGTTTTTTTTTTATCATTTGCTCCTTATGTGATGTAGTTAATATGTAAGGTACTCACATTTTAAATAATGCAACTTTTGCGGGAGTTACTACGTGGAATTTAATTATTACTGGATATGTTTGCGCACAAGTTTTGAAGCTGATTTACTAATATTGTATTGTTTTTTAACACATATTATGTTATTATTTTTTAGTCAAATAAAAAATCTGGGTTTTAATACTTAAATAAACGTCTTTATTTTTTGATATATTAGGATTTGTTGAATCATGATTATTTTTAAATAAGCTCAAAATCCGAAGAACTGAACGTGTATCTACATACATTACCTACTTATCATAAGTTCAATTTCTCGACCAACGGTTCTTGGTGGAAGTTCATATTAATAATTTTTAAAATGAAACACGATATATAGTTATTCCACTATTGACATTATTTATTTTGCGAGCCGGCTTTCAAGAGCTTCCGCTCTCATCGTCAGGCAAAAGTGAAATGTTTACTCATCATTTTATAGATGAATAGCAGACTAAAGACTATGGTTAAATTACTAACTGAAAATTGAAGAAGTGAAGAAAATCGTATGAGTGAAACAAATCCCAGAAATCATGATTTTCTACAAATTTATCAAAGACAATTCGAATTTTTATAATGGAATTGGCCCATCATATTACTTGATAGTGGTAATCTTGCAGAAATCCAAAATATAAATACCTACTGATGATAATAATTTAGATAATAATGCGAAACAAGGGATATTGTTAGATGCACAGGCTAATGCTATTGATCATAATATTGCAACAGAGAAGGGCAGCATAAGAGTCAACATCTCGTTAGTCCCATATTCAGAACATTCAGATTCTGATGAAAACTCTGAGACTTCTCTTGGAAAAATGATGAATCATGGAGTAATAAAAATTTAAAATTCAAATTTAAAAAATCCAAAAGAGGTGTGATAAACTCGCCCTCTGTATATTATTATTTATAAGATTACGGCAACCCGTCCCTTGTGGGACGATTTGTGCCAAGTACAATATTTTTAGAATATGACACGTAATATTAAGGCATTTACTTATAAAATAATAAAATTTCTTTTGGCGGATTTTAAAATCTTGAGATATACAGAGAGGGCATCAGTGTGCAAGAGGCAAGACACTTTGATCGGATACTGGACTTCAGCTATCTCATAATACAAGTCGTAAGAGTCTCTTATTGGGCAACCGACCTCTGTATATTGATCACACCTAATTTGAATGCATTTTTTTTTATAAAATTGTATATATTGTGATCAATGTATAGTAAAGAATGAATGAATAAATAAAATAAATTGCCTCAAAGGAAGAAAAGCCTTGGCCCAAAAAATATTGTCTGCTTAAATAATCTAAACGAGACTGAAAATATCTTCACGAAAATGGACTCAGGACTACCACGATATCTAAAATAATGCTCCACACGAATTATTATTTTCACATTTTGTCACTCTTCATTATTTTTGTCTAGCTATCAACGTGTATATCGCTAAAGGTGCAACTTTTTTGTTCAACTCCGTGATACAGGATAGACGATGTTCCAGGCTGGGTAATATCCTGAAAAGGCTAATTGGCCAAAAAGAGCACCGGTCTTCCGTCCGCAAGGATTCGTCAGCCCGTGATTTCCCTCTTTCACAATACACCGTTCTTATAACGACAACAGCAGAGCGCAGGAAATATCGTTGAAAGAGGTGACGCAATTGGCACATAGTCGCTCTGAATGGAGGAGGCTGGTTTCTGCTCTGTCCTCCCGAGAGGAGCGTTGATGATGATGATGATGATGTTGAAGTATTTATCCTATATATATTACTTCAATTTAATTTGATTTTCATATAAAACACTTTAAAAATATCATTATTATGAGACCAAACAGTATGCAATACTTATAGGCAAATTGGGTAACTCCATCAATTATAGCATTTATTTTACAAAATCTATCACAGAAAATTAGGTAACTCCAAAAAAAGGCTACAAAACCATTATAAACATAATTATGTCATGGTTATTGTGTTACGAACATGTATCTACATCATGTAGATATTTTAGAATAAGGAAAATAATAATAATAATATGCATAACAAAAATATTTAGTTTTTTGTCCGCCCTGTAAAGTAGCTATTTTGGAGTTACCCAATCTGCGAATTAAGGTATCGATATACAAAATGAACATTTATGCTGCAACTGGCCGATCTCTTGGATATACTCGTACTTATATAAATGTTGTCTTAGAAAATAATATTACTAGACTGACTATATGAAGGGATGTGTACACAAAACAACAATGTAAAATCCCTCATACATCATAATATTAAAGAGATACACTTTATATTTATCTTACAGTTTAAAGCCTTGGAAATCAAGTTAATCTTTGTTAACTATCTCTCAGCAGCTTTCAGAAACTTCACTTGAGATTTATTATGGCAAGTCAAATACCCGCTCATGTTTTTAATACTCATATGAACACTCGTAACATTCTGAATCCCTAGGTATTAAAAATATAATTATATAACATTGTATAGTAAATTAAATATAATTTTTAAATTATCTATAAAATTAATAAAATGATTTTCACCTACCTTCTTCGTCATCTAGGTCTCTTCCATATTTATCGATTTCCCTTGAAAGCTGAATTTATAATAATGCAATTTGAAACAAGTGTTCCTTTCTACTATTGTTTGTTAATTCGCAGAGAGACGTCTTTCGACTTATAAGGTCATTATTAATCTGAATTGTTTACAACTATTCATCTGTTTATATAGTGTTTACTACAAAAGAAATTCATTATAAAGTCATTATCTGACCTATTATGAACAATGTTACTTACTGGAAATTTATGGTATTATATTTAATGTTATCTATGTATTAGTTTGTATTATGTTTGAAGGTAATATTGTACCTTTTAATGTAAAGAAATATAGAAATTAGTTGGTTGATTATTGATATTATTATTATTAAGATTTTATCACAATGAAAGGATTTAAAAATATGTGAGTTGGTAAAAATTATCCCTTTGTTTGTACCAGGGATGTTGCGGATGTCGATTTTTACACATCCGCGGATGTGAATGCGGATGCGGATTTTTGAAGGCTCACATCCGCGGATGCGGATGCGGATGTTTAATATGTTATAGAAAAAAAGTAGGAAACTATCTTAGTTGGTAGGCCCCACTGTCAAATATGTGACGAAATTTTTGCTACAATAATATTATGGATTTTTTGGCGAAATATTTTTTTCTTTGTTATTTGCAAAAATAAAATAAAACCGGCAAAAATAAAAATGCGTCGGATCTTGTCACCATTATTTTCGTTCCCATTGGTTAATATCAAGTGCAAACGGCACGCGCCATTCGCCAGCCCCGCCCCATTTCTTTCTTGTCGCAAATTGTCTTACATCCGCATCCGCATGAACATCCGCATCGATTATTGCGGATGCGGATGCGGATGCAGATGTCCAAATACATGCGGAAGCTCCGCATTTGCGGATGCGGATGCGAATATTCGCAACATCCCTGGTTTGTACTATTATTATTAATGTTCAGATAAAGTATTGATCATTATTACAGAACATTTCAAATATAAAGAACATTATAAATATAATCAATTTATATTATTCTTAATACTGCAACCAAATAAACAATAGCTTAGATATTAGTATTCATCATTATTATGGGATATTCCAAATTTTATCTTCCATAATATTGCAACCAAAGAAACAAAGGTTTAAATATTACCTGTATTATTATTATCTAAAGTGTGATTTTATCAAAAGGAAAGATTTTAAATTATGTGAATTAGTATTAGTACCTACTAATTCAGAATTAATAAAAATTAACGAAAGACGTCTCTCTGCGAATTAACAAGCAATAGAAGAAAGGAACACTTGTTTCAAATTTCATTATTATGGAATTCTACTACGTGTGCACCGACACAATTAACTGAATTTATAACTTCGGCTTATCTTTTGGACCTAACATATTTTGCCTTTTATCGATCCCGAAAGAGTTTGTATACTAAGATTTTAGATATCAATTTGTCGGTTTCCTGCCTAGACACAAATTTAATTAATATATTTTTTGTGAAATGTACCAATTAAAAATTAAAAAAAAAACACTAATCGTTTATTATAAATAATATCAATCAATTCATTTTAATGATTCCAATTTAGAATGCACAAAATTTCGTAGGCACACATGTTTACCAATACTAAAGTGCTGAAGCGAGCTAGAATTTAGAGAACTGTTGTCAAATATCAAGATTCTAAAGGTTTCACATCTGGGTCATGTACTGCATGGGGATAAATACCACCCTCTCCAAGCGATATTGAAGGGAAAAATTGAGGGACACTGAGGAGATAGATGTCCTAGCTGCGAAACTTAAAGGAGTGAACCGGCATTTGAAATGTGGCACGGTGTAGGACAGAGACAGGTTCGCCAAGAAGCAGAAAAAAATTCCAATTTACCTTTATTAATTCTGAACTGAGTATAATATGCAACTTAATATCTTCATAAGTAGATAAAGCTAATCTCCTTTTGAATATACTACTATGATAGATACGTAATAATTATTTTATACTGTATTTTAGTACGTGTCTTTATATCTGTGAACAAGATAATAAAACAAGATGTCTCCTTTATTGATTACATTGCAGAGTTATAAGCTCGCTGTGAAAATCCTATCAATATCGTAAATTAATTTACGGTCCTTTTCAATCTATGAGCGTAAATTACAATCTGAAAAAAATATGTAAGCTTATATAACATGTACTTAAATCCATGTACCCTACATAGAATGATTATACTATACGGTTTGTGTATCAGGAGACTATATCCACATATGAGTGGATGTGTAAGGCATCAGGGACGTGGGGATTTTGTCAAGAATAAACCTATTTACAAACATAACGTCATGGTCTTACAGAAGCTTTTCTTGTCGTCAGTCCTTAATTGATTTGTTTACGTAAATAAAATAATATCGTGTTCCCGGAATCTCTTTTCTTGTCCTTATCAGGAGTGGTTTATTTTACTATACACTTCATTAAATTAAATTTTATTAATCACAATAATAATGTTATTATATTACTGTGTAATTTTAGAGTGCTTGATATTATTTGTTCAAAAAAAGGATTGAAGGCGATCTTCATTGTATATTTTTGAGAGTAGATGCGAAAATTTCATTGAATGAGAAGTATGATTTTACTTTCTCATAAGGAAAACATTTCATGAACATAAAAATCAACGAACAAATATTTCGAATGAAAGTCTTTTCAATTGAATGAAATATTAACTTATCAAATAAAATAAAATAAATATTTATTATTTTTTTTTTGTTTCGTGTTACTGTTGAGTAAGACTAACGCACGACCGGTTTCGCGGACTCCGAGTTCGCATCATCAGGTGCTGATCTATACTGAATTAAAACAAAACAAATTCAAAAGTTCGTTAGGGTTTACAGTGAGGGTGTAGGGGTAGGCGGGGTCGTGTTGGTTTCAGGCGTGGAGTTCTTGGAATATGAGATGGGGAATAGTTGTAGTAAGGGAGATGAATTCGGAAGATTATTATTATTAATAGCTGTTTTAGTCGAGTTATTATTTTTATTAATTTCTATTGCTTCCAGTGCTGTCAAAGTTGGTCGGTATGTGTGTGTATGTAATAATTTTAAACTATGGTTGCTAAAAGAGTGGTCAGTTTCTATTATATGGTTTGCAAATTCAGAGAAGTTGTTGTTGGTAATACATCGTCGGTGCTCGTCAATTCTAGTTTTTAAGTTCCTAAACGTCTGTCCTATATATACTTTATTACAATCCCCACATTTAATTTCGTACACCCCGCTTTTCTTTAGAATGTCCGTCTTTGATTTAGAGTTGGCTAATAAGTTGGCAAGTTTGTTGTTCGTGTAGAAGGCTGGTCGAATTATGTCGGGAAATAGTTTCGTTAATTGTTTAGACAACTCTCCTATGTACAATATTTTTCTCCAAGCTCTATTAGGTGTATCTTTAGTATTGTAAGTGTGGTAAATAAATTGTCTATACAGTCGAGTCTTCTGTTTATTATTTACTAGGTGGTCTATCAAGTTAGTGTTATAACCGTTATTTATCGCGATTTGTTTGATAGTGTTAAGTTCGTTATTATAGTTGACAGTATTAAGTGGAGTTGAAACAAGTCTG